>JAQGBT010005741.1:0-13743 GCA_034698585.1 Disparrhopalites patrizii
CTAATGAAATTCAAACTTAAATAAAACAAGGAAATTTTTTACTAATGAAATTCAAAGCTAAATAAAACAATTAAATTTTCTATGTAAATGACATTCAAATTTAAATAAAACAATTAAATTTTCTACTAATGAAATTCAAACTTAAATAAAACAAGGAAATTTTTTACTAATGAAATTCAAAGCTAAATAAAACAATTAAATTGTCTACAAATGACATTCAAAGTTAAATAAAACAATTAAATTTTCTACTAATGAAATTCAAACTTAAATAAAACAAGGAAATTTTCAACTAATGAAATTCAAAGCTAAATAAAACAATTAAATTTTCTATAAATGACATTCAAATGTAAATAAAACAATTAAATTTTCTACTAATGAAATTCAAAGCTAAATAAAACAATTAAATTGTCTACAAATGACATTCAAAGCTAAATAAAACAATGAAATTTTCAACTAATGAAATTCAAAGCTAAATAAAACAATTAAATTGTCTACAATTGACATTCAAAGCTAAATAAAACAATTAAATTGTCTACAAATGACATTCAAAGTTAAATAAAACCATAAAATTTTCTACTAATGAAATGAATATGAATTTTTTCTAGTAATAAAATGAATATAGATTTTTCCTACTACGAATGAAATCAATACACATACATTTTTCCTACTAACAAAATGACTACAAATCTTTACTATTTATCAAATGAATATAAATGTTTGTTACAAATGAAATGAATCAAATGAATACTATAAATGTTCCTACATTTTCTAATCACTCTAGATGTGGTTGACGCGGAGACCAGTTCGGACGACGGCGGATTCCTTGCTCCCCGCCCCCTTAGATACTTCCCCCGCGGCCGTCGGAGATTCAATCTCGTGCTTCCTGGCAGTTTCGTGCCCTCGAGCTCTCTCATCCGCCCCGAACAACTCATGATTCCCCGGCCCTTCGCCAGTTCTCCCGTCCCGCGTTCCTCCCGAACCTCTCATTCCCGTTCCCGCTCCGCCTCCAGCAGTTTCCTCAGTCCTGATCTCAATAATTTGAATCTCAGCTCCGTGCCTCGGTTCCCCGTTCTAGTCCAAGTTCATCAGCCACCCTATTTATGGGGTACAGCCACGACGGGGCGTCATTATCATCCGGCGCAAGCGCAAGAGCAGCAACAATTACAACAGCATCTCCTCCAAGCTCATCATCAACATCAAGGGAGTGTAAGTGATCCCACGCCGCCCCCGTGGGAGGCTGAACGAATTAGGGATAATCTCCTCGCCCGGGATTTGGACTATCTGGAGCGACAAGTCCCATCTTTTATGAAGAGATCCTTGGTGGGGGTGCCGGAGAAGAGTGCCACGACTTCTGGGGGATCATCCTCGGCCAGATTCCAGGAGAAGACCAGTTCCTCCTCGGGATTTCAAAGTGCCAGTAAATCCACGATCCCTTCCGGACACAGTTCAGCCGGGGGTCCCGGAGGGGGCGGTGAGATCCTCCTCCGACCAATTGCCCTCCCGGAGGAGCCCGCATCCGTTCACAGCCTCTATGCATCCTTCCATCATGGTCCTATGGTCCCTTTTAGGGCCTTACCACCCCGGACCTATGAGAATTGGCCCCGGAGGGAAAATACCCCTCCCATTTATGCCATGGCTAGATCCCCCTCATTTGATGTGGAGGATGTGGGCGTGACCACTTTGGGTCCCGGAGGGGACACAATGGTCCCGACGTCGGAGCCGAGCCCAAGTACGAGGACCCTTTTGGACATGTCCGTGGATGACCCCTACGAATTTGACCCCGTCATCCCCGATACCTCCCCAGAGATTGTGTATCCACCCCAACCCCATCCTTCCACCACGACCTCAACCACCTCCTCCACCTCCAGATTTAAACGACCCCGGGATAAATATGAGAATATGGAGGCTCGTGTGGCGGCCATGAAAGAAGAGTTCTTCGAATATCGACGACGGCAGAAGAAACGCATGGAAAGTGCGTGCTAGCAATAATTACTTTGTAAAATAATATTATATAAATTGTTAATAATACATGATATTGCTAATAATAAATATTAATACTATAAATATTAATAAGTATTCATAATAAATTATTTAAATTATTCAATTAATGTACATAATTAATGATGGTTATTAATGATGGGGTTATTAACTGAATTAATTAGTGCTTAAAAGCCATTATACAGAGTTATTAAGCGGTTATTGAACAGTTTATTGGCGGGATGGTTATTAGTGGTCACGCATGCCCCTTTATGGCTGTGGGGCCCGAAAGGGTTAATATTGACCACTAATGACTTATACGCTAAAGACTCAAGTAACACTAATAACCGGTTTATAACGGCAATATTTATTACTCCAACCAATAATGAAACTTTTTTTAAGAAATCTTTTATTTAAAATGTTATACAATTTAAAAGAAATATTGTTAAATTTAGACGAATGGATGAAATCAGGAAAAAGTAGGATCCCGCGTAAGCAATAGAAATCGTAGGAAACTGCCAGGAATATTTCAGGTTAAATTTTTTAATTTTTTTAAAGCGTAAAAATTTAATTTAAAACACAGTGGGATAAATTTATATACAAAAAAAATGGAATCTCGTTTATTTATCCCGGAAATGTACTAAAGAGTTTATAATGTCCTAAATGAAATCTTAATGAATTAAAATGTTTTCCCAAATTGAAGAAAGTAATTTCTCCCATATAAAAATTGTAATTTAACAAAAACTGAGAATCTTGCTACAATTTGGACGTATTTACTAATCAAATAATATGTAAAAGGAAGGTGAAATTAACATCCCTTTTGATATCTCCAATTTCTCCCGGAAATTGGTAATTTCCCCGTAGATAAAAACCGTATAAAAAGAATTAAATGCGTAATTGCATTCAATTAGTGATTGAATAAAGTAAGGGACGTTTTTTATTAAAATGCAACAAATGCCACAAGCGGAGAAACAAAGGCGCGTATTAAGGGAAATGCTATATAGGAAGCAAGAAAAAATTAAATTAAAAATAACCTCCACGGTGTTCACCTTATTTTCCTTTTCTATGTTGAATAATTTTAACAACTTAATTATTTTTAATTGTTGTAATTTATTCTCGTGTACAATTATTCTGCTGGAACATTTATTTTTAATATTATTTTTTACTTAAAAAAGATGAACAAAACGTTTTCAGTTTTACTGCCATTTGGAAGCAAGCCCCCGTGCACTTTTTTTTTTGCGGAGCTTCTTTCACATTTTTGTTATAAATTAATATATTTAAAATGCATATATAAATATTTATTTTGTTTATTTTTTTCAAAGCATTAGAGACTGATTTAATACTCTCGATCATTTTTTTTACCGACACTCGCTCGCTTTAATTTCCAAATAAATTATGCGAATTTAAATCACTTCTAATTTTTTAACAATTTCAGGATTTAATTTAATTTTCTAAAAATAAGGAAAGAATCATGTCTTAATTTTATATTGATTCGATGCTTTCCCTAATTTTTGAGCAATTTTAAATTTAATTTAATTTTCAAAATCATTATGAACTCGTCTAACTTTACACAGATTTGACTTTTTTATAAATACTTCTGAGAACGAAATCGGATCGAAATAATTTATTTGAAAGTATTTTTTTAATATTTTTTTTTTGTGGAAAAAAGGGCTTTAAAAACAATTTTTTATTGAAATGTACAAATACAGTTTTTTTCCTGAATAGAGAAAAACCCTTACAAGTCTTTAGTATAAATGGAAGGATAAACGTAGGGATAAAATTCCCCAAAATTTCTATTGTTATTCCAATTAAAAAAAAATACCCCCGAAATATTTCAGTCTTTTTTGTTAGTTTATTCTCCATGTGGATTTCATTGTAAATTAAAAAGAATATGCTTTACCTCGTATTAAAATAGACATAAAAATAAAGTACTATACAAAGAACAAAGAGAACAAATGTACCAAAAATTATATAATGTATATGGTTAGATTTTATTGTATATGCTAATAATTTATACTGTAAAAAACGTTTAAAAAAATAGTTGTTACACGGTTTTTTTCCTTTTTCGGCCGTATACATTGTAAGTAGATACATAATATTCTATGTTAATTATTACAACTGTATAAACTACTACGAAATAATTTGTACAATTTAATAATGGAATTTATATGAGAAACAACCCACATTACTTGTTATGTATTTCAAAACAAAAAACAAAAACCAAGGATTTTAAAAACAAAAAAAAAAAGAATCTCTACTCGTACTATTAATTCAAAACTTGTTGTTATGTGTATGGAAAGGAGGGAAAAAAATGGTGACTGTTTCAAGAAAAAAATCATTTGAAAAGAAAAAGTTATAAAATCTTATGGACATATACTGAAAATTAATAATACTGAAAACATTTACTGTAATTGTGTATGTATTTATGAGGAAATATTTGAAAACAAAAAGAAAATCGAAAATTATCTTGTAAGGACATGCATTTGACATTGTAATAAAAAAAATTGATGCATGCGGTGACTTGCAAAAAAAAAATGTTGGATTTGAACACATTTGATGATGAAAAGTTCTCTTGATCCTTCGTAAAAACGCCTTTGTTTTTTCCTGAATTTTGGGCGTAAAAAGTCCTCTCATCTGGCTAATTTATGTCTCGTCTGAATAAGACTTTTTTTACTAGATTCGACATAAAATTCTACACAAAATATAATTCGGTCTCATTTTTATTTACGAGATGGTTGCTTCAATGCGGAACATTCTATATATTAATTTTCGCGAAGACAGAAATTATTTGAATTTGTCACTTATTCACTTTTGGAACTAAGATCCAACGCATTTAGCCGAAAAACATCCTGAAACAACTATGTACAACAGAAAAGCACATAGGTATAGTTACAATATTCCTAGTGACAGCCAAATATGCCTTATTAAAAAATATAATGTATATGCTTCATTCGGTTCATTCTCCAAAAAAATCCAAAATATTCATGCTTTATCTTTTAAAAGTTATTAGAACGTTAAATCATACTTGCTTATGATTAAAAAAAGTTAATTTCATACATTAAATTTCAAAAAGTGATTTCATCAGCGTAATTTGGCTATTATATAAAATTTAAAGAACATCTGGTTTTCCAAAGCGTAGTGTTCTTTCGAATTTTTTTTTATATCTTTAAATTCTCTATCGAAAAAGTTTCCCACCAAAAAAATGCCAAACAAAATTGCTTCAGCTTTTATTAAGCATAATTTATTTAATAAGAACATCGCACTATTTGGCTCATTTGGCTTTTTACTTTCTCGACCATCTTTAATGATTACAAATTATTAAAAGAATGCAAGATAAATAAATCGGCGCCGAGGCTACACAAAAGATTCAAAGGGAACAACTAAATCCATGCTTTTCATAAAGCAACAACAAAGAAACAAGGAAGTTTTATTTGGAAAACAAAATTAACAATGAGGTAAAGCAATAATTATGCAAGGCCTATAAATTAACACTGCAATATCATGATTTATGAGTTGCTTTTTTTGGTGTTACATTTTTGAGGAAAGAAATCAGGACAAATCAACACAATAACAGACATAATTTTTTGAGCTGCGACTGATAGAGACAAATTGCCTTATATGGAGTTGATATGAAAATGTGGATCATCGTCTAATCTCTGAAGAATCCCAGTAGGTGGTATTAGCCCCGAGATACGAGGGTGCCAAGCCAGATTTGAACAGTTTGGGCCACACAACTTGCTCGATCCAATCCAAATATTTCTCTATTTTCGTGTAAACAAGGGGATAGGCCTTGCCCCCCTTGCAGCCGCCCGTTGTATTGACGGCCAGGAGGCCGTACACGTAATCCACGCAAGGCATCCCACGAACAGGTTGTGTCGTCAGGGAGGCACCAATGTCCGTCTAAATGCATCCAAATAAAAAACAATCATTCAACTTCGTCAAATATCTGGCACCTACTTCTAACTTTAAACACACAGAGATAAAAGAACCTGAATGGCGTCTAAGTGACGCAAACAAAAAGTTGAATTATAAAGGATTATTTAAGCCAAGTATGTAACACAACTGGGATATCATGTTCCCAAGAGGATTTTCGTGATAAAAGGCGTAAACAATGGTGTTGCTACATAATATACAGGTAATGTTTAAGAGCGCAGGGGGGAAACCAAAACAAAGTGTGTTGTGTTGAGTCACTTGTCACTATAATTATGACAGCTCAACGTAATTATTATTTGGAATGTTTTTCCTGCATTTGTTTTAGGTGTTTGGTCTTACCAAGCAAGTTCCTGAGGCTAGGCTTTCGGAGCAGAATTGGGATCCTCGGACTTGTTCTCCAAATCTGCAAAGATAAATTTAACAAAAACATGAACATTCCGCGAAGAAATATAATTTTTTCAACGATTACGGAAGAAAAACATGTTTTTAATTGTTTTGAAAAATAACAAAAATGTTTTTTGCTGTTTTCAAAAAAAAAACGAAACATTTTTAACCATTTTCGAAAAAAGAAATATTTTTAACTGTTTTCAAAAAAACGAAACAATTTTAACTGTTTTAAAAAACCATTTTTAACTGTTTAAAAAACCATTTCTAACTGTTTAAAAAACCACTTTTAACTGTTTAAAAAACCATTTTTAACTGTTTAAAAAACCATTTTAACTGTTTAAAACAATCATTTTTAACTGTTAAAAAACCATTCTGAAGTGTTTTGAAAAAAGCAAAGTATTTTAACAATATAAAGGGAAACAAAGCATTTTTAACAATTTTGGAAGAAAAGAAAACGCTTTAAACAATTCCGAAGAAACAAACGTTTAAAACAAAATTGGAAACAACGAAACATTTTTAACAATGTTAGAAGAACACAAAATGTTTTAAACACAGTTGACGAAACAAAACAGTTTCAACAATTTTCAAAAAACTAAACAGTTTCCAAAATGCTGAAAACAACAAAGTATTTTTAACAATTTTGGTAAAAACGAATTTAGGAATTGAGGAGAAAAAACATATTTAGCAATTTTGGAGAAAAAAGCCTTTTCGTATATACAAAATATTTTGAACCATTTTGGAAAAATAAAATTGAAATCTGGTAAAAATTTGTGCTAGAAATTACCGAAGTGAAAAGTTGTCCTTATGCTGAATGCGTAGCGTGACCTCGCATTCCTTGTTTTTGGGAATTAGCGTGACTCTTTCCGTGCGCAACATGCCTGTATCTGCCTCTATAAAAAATATTTAACAAATAACACAATTAATAATTGCATTAATCACTAATCCTGAGGCTCAATATAGCTTTGAAAAAACCATAATAAATTGGTCTCTAATGACAATTCAACTAACCATAGGCGGTTAGGGAAAGCCCGTAGAGGATTTCCTGTCCTTCCACGGCCAGACAAGCGGGTCGGACGGTGGGCCTCGGCGTTCTGGATCTCTTGTCAAATTTCACAGCCTTTGCCAATTGAATGATGGCAATGTCGTCCACGCTAGAGGGCGGCACGTAATTCGGATGGAAGATGATGTCCGCCACTTGAAGCACCTGCCGTCTGCTATTTGGACCTTGATGGTACAGGTCAGCATCCCCAAAAGTCACGTGTGTCGGTTTACCCCTTCATAGGCAAAGGAGGTTTTATAATATTTAACACATAAATTAAATACCTACTTAAAAAGGACCAAATCTAAGCTTTTAGAATTACTATAGTTTCCTCTCATAAATCTGCACACAAGAATATAAGGTACACATTACGTAGATGTTCATTTATTAAAATAGTCATGACACATGAAAATGATGAGAATGTCAAATTTATGTAAATTATGATATTGGATTTATTGCCGTTCAACGCCACACAATAATTGGAATACGCTCAAGAATGGGCATTCAACAGTTGGCTTGTAACTCATAGCAGCATATAGCCACTGGGGTGTGATTTGCTAAGGGCTAAAAGTTTGTAGGGTTTACCATTTTGAGTAAATACAATGCCCGGGAACCAACACATGTCTCTTGCTAATGAGAGTGCCACTGCAACGGAATTTGTAGCCCGTTCGGGTTCCATTGACATCTGCCTCGTACCACAGGGCCGCCTACAAGCAATTAGATGAAAGGATATTTTATTCAATATTATGTACTGCAATGCATATTAGAAAGGCTTTAAACCTAATACTATAAATCATTATAATTACAAATTAAATGACAAATGAAACGTCAAAGTTCGGATTAAATACAAATTAAATTATAAATAATTACTAAATAATAATTACAAAAATAAATAGTTAAATTCAAAATTAGTTTCCAAATTAAAAAAGATATTAAATTCGAAATTATATTAAAAATTAGATTCAAAATTCCATACATAAGAAATCAAATTCAAAATAACATAGGTACATAGTAGATAAAATTGGATTCAAAATAATATAGGTACTAAGAAATTAAAAAAATTAAATCAGTTTCAAAATTGAATGCATAATAAATTAAATAAGAAATTAAATTCAAAATTAAATTAGGAATTAATTCTATACGAAATTAAATTCAAAATTTAATTAGGAATTAATTCGATAAGAAATTAAAGTCAAAATTCAATTAGGAATTCAATAAGAAATTAAATTAGAAATTCAATTTAAAATTGAATTAAGAAATCATTTAATAATTTATTTCGACATGTAATTCAAAATTATATGTGAAAATAATCATAAAATTAAATTCACAGTTAGATTAGAAATTTTTCCAATTAAAGTAGACAGTAATTTCAAAATTAAATGCAAAGTTAACTTACAAACTAAGTTCAAAATTAAATCCGAAATTAACTTAGGAACCACGTCCAAAATATTTTAGATATTAAATTTAAATTAAAAATTGATACACAAATTAATTAAAAATTGAATTCCCAATTAGAAATTGAAAATCGAACATTAATTTTTTAGATACTGAAAACCTTAATGGAATGATTTTTCAAATTTCTTATTTACCGTGTGCGGGAACTCATGATGTAAAACATCCCGTCTGAGGTTGGGATGTTTAATTCTACGGTTCTGGGGGCATTTGTATTTCCCCAAAATTGGATCTCGCCCCGAGAACTTGGGGGCAAAGGTCTCCCTGTAGAATTCTTTGTACTCACGACATTCTGTTCAAACAGTACACATAAATTTGCACAATTGAACAAATAATAACAAATTAAAATTTAATATTTATAGACTAATTAATTTTTTTACTGAATGAACTTAAACACAACGGAATTTCTGGGTATTGTTCAACTTACTTCGAACGCTGATTCTCTCCTCTTGAGCACCTGGAAGATGACGAAAAAAGTTAAATTGTCAGTTAAAATAGGCAGTTCAACTGGTCACAAAAAGCATTTCCAGAATCTCCAAACATTTTAAATTCTATGAGAATTTGTTTGGTTGAAAATAATTTTTCTAGACCAAGAAAAGTGTAAAATCTTCACAAAAATATTTAAGAATCTCAAATATGGTGAACTTATATGGGGAAATCTTACCTAAAGTGTTCTTGACCTGAGCAAGCAAAAAAGGGGTGAGAGCGAGTAAGAAGAGACAAAGTGACACTTTCCTCATCCCTGACTCCTGGTGAAATCTGATCCAGATCACATTAAACAATCAGGAAAAATTCGTGGAAGCCCAATCAATCTGGAATAAGGCTCTTCAATATAATTGTCCTCCAAACAGCTACACTACAGTCTTTCAATCCCAAAAGTTCCCCCACAACTAAAAAAGGATGAATGTGTGACGAGACTAAAAGTTGGTTCAGGGAAAATAAATAAGTATAGCTTAAAATTAAGGGGAAACTTTATGTAAAAAAAATACTTGTTGTCTCCACTTCATACTTGCATTTTCAATTAAGTTGCATATATTTGTTTTTTTTCCTTCTCCTTACATTCCCTTAATCATTACAACAATTAAAGAAGCAAATTTGCCCCAACTTTTTTTTGGGTGGATCGTCTGAGTCCGTGCGAAAAGGAGGGCAAATAATATAGAAAAAAAATGGATAAATGTGTGAAGGAAAAGAAACTGAACGAGATCTTTTGGCAAGTCCAGTATGTATACATAATGTGAAACTCGTCTCTCTCCCTCTCTCTCTCTCTCTTAACCCTTTGCTCCCAATCCATTTTATTTATTATTGACAGCCCAGGTATGGTAGCCGGTTTCATTATGCTAATATGTACACACATCCACTCAATCTTCATTGTATGGATGCTTATGGGGGATTATGCATTTTTTGGCCTGTAGTTTAATGTGGATAAATACATGGGCGGGGCATAATGAGAACACAATGTACCTATAGAGTCGTCCAACGACATTTTATGGGGGAAGCTACTATGGCTTTTATGAAGGAATTTAACAAGATCTAGTGGTAATGATCTGGATTCATTTAATGCCTCGTCCTTTCCCAGTGAGACAGAGAGAGAGAGAGAGAATATGGAAGCAATTAATTAAACTGAGCAATATCCAATCTAAGTGAACATTTACATATTTTTTATGGCTCTGGCGACACCTCAAAAATGAGAAATTTTGCTCAAGGCTCAACATTCATTTTCAAGGTTCTTGCACTCATGGCTTAGTTTGTCGGAAATTGGCTAGGTTTCTAGCAAATTTTCTGGGTAAAACACTGTTGCAAAATTTGCACTTCTTATAGATTCATAGGCTTTTGCAATAGCACTTTAGCACTTTTGTTTTGATTTTTTTTTACTTCCATGGGTTATTTGTTTATCATTTATTAATTTATTTGTGAACATTTTTTTCTTTTTTGGCGCATGCCAAAAAATCGCGGTTTAAGGTGTTTTAAAACATCTGGTTTTTAGCTTTTTGAAAAAATATCGTTGCTTCCGTTTTCGCGGAAGTATCCCTTTTTATAATTGTCCGTAAAAATAGCATGGTTTATGTCTGTGCAAAACATTTCATGAACTTTGTTTTTGCAAATTTTGTATTCTTTCCATGATTTTACTTGAAGCTTATTTTTACCTTTAACTCTTTTTCTCGATGAAGACGTTTGTAAATAATATTAATCCACCAAGGCTTGTAAATAGTCTTTACATATTATGCCAATAACATGAAAGTTAAATAAAAATGGTCGAAACTGCCATCTATTCTTTGCCTGCACATTTTCATATGTGCATATGTACACCTCTTGGAAATTAGTGGTTAATTGTAAGTGAAAATATCAGCTGAAATCTAAAACTGACGCTCAACACTAAATTCATACGTTTTCCCAGAAATCGGGCCCAATCCCCGGGCATCACCGACATCTATTGACATTCTCTAGTTCCAGAGATTCCCGGGTAAATATTGTAGAGATCTCTCTAGGCTCCATTTCCCATTGCAATAGTTGATCCCACAAGCCTTCTACTTTATTTTATTAGGCACATCCATGCCTGGCAAAAGCTCCACATCTTTCGCGGATGCCTTCAACACCGGGAGATATCAATGAAATCCTGATTAATTTAATTATTTTAAAAAAAAACTAAATTTTATTTTTTTAATTCAATTACATTTAATATAATCCTCGAAAAATATCATCTAATTAGGAATTCATGCTCAAAGCCTTTCATAATACAATTAGACAAAAGTCAACAAAAATTCATTTGAAGTTACAAATGCAAGTTACAAAGTCAGACATGTGTATTCGTATAATTACAATACAAACCTATTCAAGTTTAAATATGAGATTGAACCCACCCGAAATAATTTCAGGATTTTTCCAGGTCTCCCTACAATTTATTCAAAAAAATCCAGGGAAAACGGACAGGAATTTATAGGATCCATTTACGACGACATTCCGCAGAGAGGGAAGTATTGAGAAGAATTCTTGGGCATTAATCC
The DNA here is from genome assembly GCA_034698585.1 of Disparrhopalites patrizii. NCBI lineage: Eukaryota > Metazoa > Arthropoda > Collembola > Symphypleona > Sminthuridae > Disparrhopalites > Disparrhopalites patrizii. The sequence goes on from JAQGBT010005741.1 coordinate 11,791, forward strand.
CAATTCCAAAGACACACGCACATGGTCTTTCCCATAGTCATTCCCTCCTCCGATCTGTCCTTCCCCTCCCCCCCCCCACCCCGAAAAAAGTGCGTAGGTATAAGGACACATGTTGAGCGGTTCCCCCATTTATTTAATTCGGGTTTCCCATCAGTAAAATATGCTGTGATACAACATGGCCGTTCCCGACGTAAAAGGGCTTTTGTTAGCCATCAAAATATCGACCGTATTAAATGTCCACCTCCAGCATTTTTTTTTCCTTCGGTTTCGGACCTTACTAGTTTTTCGTCTTTGTCCTCCCCTTCCCACTATTGGCACATCTATTACATGGAATTCACAGGGGAAGAACAAGGGAAAAAATCCTGGGGGTTGTTGTAACAGTACAAAAACGACCGGAGATTCTTTTAATCTCTCTCTCCTTCTCTCTCTCTCTCTCTCTCTCTTTCTCTCTCTTTCTCTCTCTTTCTCTCTCTTTCTCTCTCTGCCTCTCTCGTCCTTTTGTCCGTTGCAGATCTTTTATGGAGACGGGACGCACTTCAATATTGAGTGGTAAGAGACATATGTACAGGGACAAAGAGCACGTGGGGGATGCTGGGAAGAATGGAGGAAGGAAAGGGAAGAAGATGGAGGAGAAAAGGCGAGGAGAGAAGACTTTGGTCCAGCCTTTAATGACGATGGAGCTATACCGGAGCAGCGTCCAAATTGTTGTAACTGGCTCTTCGTCTTTCCAAGAGTATCCAAACGACACTTCGATTAATCATTCTCTCTTATTATCTCTTTTCCCTCCCCTATCTCTTCTTTTACTCTCTCTCTCTCTTTCTCTCTCTCTGAAAAAAAAAAGATTTTTCTGTACTCAAGCCGGTTCTTCTTCTTTGCACAATCTTCCGCAGCTCGCAGCGTTACTTTCTTTCTCTTTTCTTCATTTTTACCCTACCTCTCTCTCTCTATTTCTCTCGCTCTCTCTCTATTTCTCTCGCTCTCTCTCACTTTCTCTCGCTCTCTCTCTCCATTCCTCTCTCTATTTCATTGTACACCTCTCTTCATATCTCTTTCATTCTCTCTTTTTCTGCTTTTCTCTGTTTTTGACTATCTCTCATTATTTGTATCTCTCTCCCTTCCCCTTTTTATACGCCTCTATCTCTCTCTGCATGTCTCTCTTTAGTTGATTTCTTATCCAGTTCTATATGTAGTTGTCTCTCTGACTGCTTTTCTCTTTAGTTGTATCTTTGCCCTTTTCTCTCTCTTTATTTATGTCTGCTTTCCCTATTTATGTCTTATTTTGACACGAATTCTTTCTCCATTTCTCTGTGTTTGCCTCTGTTAGTTCCCTTTTCCTCACCTGTCTCTCGGTTAGTACACTTTTCTGCGCCCTGTTTGCTTCTTTAGTTGTCTCTCTTCCCGCATGTATTCATGTATCTCTCTTTGTTTCTTATTTTTTCACCATACAGTGGAGTCTCTATATACCAACTCTGAAGGGAAGGGCGGAAAATATTGTTACAGGGAAAGGTTGTTACATAGAACATAAAACATGTACCTTATATGTACGAAGGGCGACAAAAATAATGTTGTTATAGAGAAATGTAGTTATAAAGAGACTTGTTATAGAGAGACTCCACTGTATTTGTATCTCTATATTCCTCTCTTCGCTTTTATTGGCGTCCCTCTTCCGGTTTTTCATTTAATTTATCCGTATTTATTTTTCTATATTTTGTACTAGTTCTCTCTATACTTATCTCCTTCCCTCATGTTTAATGGCACGTTTGTATCTATATATTGTTGATCAATTGTTTATCTGTTTTTGCATTTGTTTATCTCTCTTCATAATTCCACGATATGTCCACCTCCCTGTTCTTTTTCCCACTTTCGCCCTCTGTAGCAGTGCTCCTCACATGTTCATGTAGTCCATGACAATTTCATGTCATGTTCATGTTCAGGTCAAGTTCGTTAAAAATA
>JAQGBT010005742.1:0-13742 GCA_034698585.1 Disparrhopalites patrizii
TCTGTCTCTTGCATGCTCTCTCTGTTTTACTTGCTTTCTCCCTCTTTTTCTCTTGCTTTCTCCTCCTTTTTCTCTTGGTTTCTCTCTTTTTCGCTTGCCTTCTCCTGCTTTCTCTCTCTTTTGCCCTTTGTCAACTTATCCTAGCAATAAGGATAACTAATCATGAAGGATTTCTCTCTTTCCCTCTTCCACTCACACCTGTTGGAGCTGTTGTGATATCTCCAATGATTTATTTGTTCCTTTACCAGGAAACGCATAAGTTGGGTATAAGTTGGGTAAGGTGAGGAAATAAAGTGCAAATATAATTAAGTGAATTTTCCCCTCCACTTTTATGTCAATTCCGCCTCTTTCCACCATCAAACTTGCTTCCGTGTAGGGCTCTGGAGACGAAGAAAGAATATAAAAGAGGGGAATTATATGGAAAAGGGGAAGTAGTCCAGAGTTGTGGATTTGCTGTCCTTCTCCAACTTGTTCAATGTCAACTGGAGGAAGTGAAACTGCTATGTATGTATGTATGTATGTATGTAATAAAGGTACTCCAGCAAGACCGTGATGACGCTTTCCTTGTTTATTACCAACATTATAGGGCTTCAAGTCATTCAGTGTACAAAATTTCATCACATGAAAACTCCGAAAGACATGCATTTTTCTTCCCCAATTTTTTTGCTATAGGTTTCGTTTTCGATTGGGAAATTGAGCAAATAACACAAACTCTTGTGGTATTTGCACCCGTAGAAAGGAAATGGAGAAACAGAAGGACAATGGGGGAAGCGGAAGCCCTAATAAATTGAGTCTTCTCCTTCACTCGGGATATCATCGTATGTGTGGTCCGAGAATGAAAAAAAAACAGGGATTCACCATGGAATATGATTGCCTTTTGTGTGACTAGAAAGAAATAGATTTCGGGTCGTACTATTTACTTTGGTGGAGGAAATTGATAGTGTTGCCCCATACGTATATGTATTCATGTTTGGCTTTAGTCATCTTGCAAACTCAAGGTCTTGGACTCTTTTGTTGTAGAATTAATCAAAATCAAAACTGGAAAGGCCGTTACAACAGTTCCCAGTAATGTATTACTATTGTGAAAGAGTCCAACTTAAAACTACTGGGAGAAATACAGAAGCGGTGGCATATTTGTAGGCAGAAAGGTCTTTGTCTCAAAATTAATTATTTATGCTTGGAAGTATATTTGTAGTTCAGTGGAGACATATTTACAGTCATTAGTAAAAGCTGCCGGAAGGAGGAAAAAACGTTTTCTTTGATGGAGGCAAAGTTCTTTGGTGATAACTCCTTTATGGCTGCAAATACTACCCCACCTAGAAATATGTCAAGTTCATAGGGATAAATAGTCATTCATTTTTACTAAAAAGACACAATTACCTTGAGAAATAAAAGGATATTTCTTTTGAATGAGAGAATATACGCACGTGTGAGCTTTCCAAGTTTTTCTCTTCCGAAAAAGGTGGAATGAACTGGGAAAAGAGGAAGATGGGAGGAAAATACCCGGACGTCAATTTATATTCCAATCCCTTTAATGATAAGAAACAGATTGTGTAAAGTAATTTAGTGCTTCCAAGTGTCGAAGCCATCGCGTGAACACCGCAGGATGTTTTATACGAGCTTTTTTTCCGGCCAACTGCTTTTCATTCTAGTTCCAAAGTTCGGTTAGATTGTGGTGTCGGGAATTTTTGGGCAGTTTCGGTATGCAAAAAATTGCTGAGATTTGAAAAATATCTTGATCTAAATGAATGCTGTCATAATAGTGCCAGAACGATTTTTGTAGGAGAAAAATGCTTTCCAAGTATCATGATGGGCACAGACCGGGTTATCCCGGGTAATAGAAGGGTTCTGCTTTTGGAGAAAATGTATTTACACAGGAATTATTGGCTCATGGAATAAATGCTCGAAAACATACATACATAATTACATACACAGAAATACATTTATTTGTAGAAAAGCGTAGGCGCATATTACAAAAATGTCCGGAAAAGATTAATTGTATAAACTGGACAGTCGACGTGAGATATTTTTATGAAAGATATCGTGTATAAAAAAAGTGGACCAAAATGTGAAGCATGCAACCATTAAATATAATTGACATTCATTCACACAGTGGACGTTCTCAGTGTGGTCCTAGATTCGTAAAGCAGACGGATTATACGTCAAAACAAGTTTTCCCTTCCATTTAATTGAAAAGGTCTCTTCTCATTGTTGGTTATCCAGACAAGCCGTTTATACAAGCAATTCATCCTATTACAAAAATTGAAAACAGTCCTGCCGGAAGCAATAGCGATATGTTTACGTTTAGCGACAGTAGTATTAGTTAGCAGTCGTAATATTACCTAATTAGTAGCATTAAGGAAAATGACTCCATGATTACAGCTTGCTGTAGTAATATTAAATTATTATTTATGTATGTATATGTTACAGGTTACAGTTGGTTAATCATTTGCACGCACATGTCATCATCATAACCTATAGAACGACATACATATATGTACATGTGTACATGTAATTAAAACTACACTTGGGAAGGGGCAATAAAGCTATAATTAAAATGAATATAATTTTCAAAAAGGAAATTGGCTAGTACAGGCACACATTTGGAGTACTATAACTAAGTAACGCAGAGAATAATATGCAAATAATGAAAATGATAAAAAATAAAATGATTGTGTATTTATTTGATCGTTGTACAACGTCGTGAAAAAAGTCAAGTTCCTTCTTTCACAATTCAGTCTCTAATGGTGTTTCATTTGCATGTAAGCTTTTAGCTAACAATGTAAACAAACAAGATCCATACAAAGGAATGTGTAAAGTGTAAAATTATTCTGGAAAACTCTATATAATTCACAAAAAAATAGTTAGGTGAGGGATAGTAGTAGAAATAAAAGTGACTTCATAACGTGCAATCCGGAAAGAAACAATCAAAACCATTATTCTTTTACGCTGAAAATGTTCCTGATTTCGAGATTCCTTGTGCACCAAAAAGCTCAACATTTGCCACCATTCATTTCAATTTCATCGAGCTTATTTAAATTTTCATGTCTCGGACTCGTTTGGCATTACAGTTTTTACATAACACATGACCATCCAAGGGGTAACATCCTCGTCCTTCAGCTTCTGACCGCAAGAGAAGTCCACAATCCTACATTATATCAAAAAATTATTATACGTATGTACACGAGTATTATTTATTATTATTAATCACTCTAAACAAGCATGAACTATGTACACCTAAAAACCATAACTCAGAGAACAATAAGATCAGCCTACTTCGCATTTATAGCAATTGACGTGGAAACTCCGGTCTAGTGCCACAACGCGAACTGTTTCTTCTTTTCCATGTTCGGGCATTATAGGTTTCTGACAAACGCTACATCGAGGAGCAAATTTCCTACAATAAAACAATTACATTTTAACTACAGAACTGCGATTTCCGAAATTCCAAAATGGTTTGGTATACGAATTTTGTACCGGTGGAAATCTTCGATGCAGTAAATTTGATTAGCGGCATCAATGGTAAATTGTATTCCCTCTAGACTCTTAGAACACACCACACATGTAAAACATTTAGGATGGTAGGGCTTTCCTGCAAATTTTACGAATAATAATTTAGTTAAACTCTTCCACAAACACGTGCAAGAACACAAATGTTTATACGCAACAACCACTTCGTTCTCACATACGATTTTTTTTCTAAGTATATTTTTTTCAAAGTATAACAGTATAAGATAAGTACAAGCAAAAATTTCATTCGCTTATTACAAGCGTTAACGCATTAATTATTATATCTAGGCACAAATTGTTTCTGAAACTTTTCATCTCTAAACTGCATTTAGTTGTACGCATGGAGTTAACTCATATAGACACTTTTTAATCGTTCTATTCTAGTCTACAGTGATTCCACATTAAAAATTATAGTACCATTAGCTCTTAAAATTCTGTCCAACACAGGATCTCCGCACACGCAGCATTTCTCCAGTCGAGACTGCAAAATGAAATTAGATTTGTTTTTCTTCTTTCGTTTTACGACATTCAAGGTACAATTTTACGCTAAATAAAGATACAAGAGCGAACAAAACTGCAAACGTACCATGTAATCCTTCTCACAATACGGCTTTTCACAATGGTAAAAGAAAGATTTTCCTTGCAAAGAGCAACCGCATCCACGGCAGCAAAAGCAAGCAATGTGATATATCTGACCCATGGCGGTACACCCAGTTCCTTCCCCGACAACACGTTCCCCACATCGGCTACAGATCCCTGGAAAACCAGCAAAAACGAAAAAACTTAGTCAATACAGGTGGTTCACCCCCAATAAGTCGAAATTCGTTGGACCATCTATGATTAAAGTACAATCAATTACCAAAGAAAACTTCGTTTTTTCGCAACGAATTCATGAGGTCGGTCAACTCATCAATGTCTGAATCTTTTGACAAAGTGTCAGGTCGAAAATTTCGACGCTGTAAAGAGTCTTGTTTGTTACTCAGAAGATGCATAGATAGTTGCGAATCCGTGCGGGGGACTATGGGCTCATACAAACTTTCCACAGCGGACGAAGAACTTGTCTGAAAAGCCAGCAACAACAATAGTATAACAGCATACATATATATATGTACATACATTAATTTATCATAGAATTAACGAAAACGATGCAATCCTTTGTTCACAACCTCCCACCAAATGTGCATTATTATAAATCAGTATTGAAACGGAAACTAGCAGTCACACAAAACTTACCTGCGAGTAAGTAGAAGGGCAAACATAACGTTGGTAATCAGATGCACTCTGACCATAATTATTGCTCCAAGGAGTTAGGTTCATGGTCCCACGAAGTTCTGAGTAGCTCGAACTAACTGGTGATGGAGGGGGAATCATATCAATAGGGGGAACTCCAATCGGAGTGACCAGGTCACGTTTCTTCTCTTGCACTGGTTCAGTCATGACTCTTTTTCTTATTATTTTCTTATTATTTTATTTTATTATTTTTTTTACTAAAAATAACTAGTAAGTCATAAATGAATTACAGAAGTTGGGAAGAAGTAAGTACTACACCAACAAAAAAAAAGGATATTTTTGTTGTGCAGCCCTGACTCGATAATCACAATCTTGAAAACATCTATCCTTATAACACCACAGTCAGTTATGGAAGAGAAATTTAAGTAAGGTCACAGTCTGGTCCCCTCCTCATGGAAAAAATTTCGGTGTTAGTGTTTGAGCTTGCATGAAAAATGTTTCCAAATCAGTTTAAAAAAGTCTTGCAGTTTTTAGACGAAATCTTGCAAATCCGTGTCAAACGTCTTTATCGGGGTCAGATTTCGTACTTAACTATGTGACGTCCCACTTGTGCGTTGAAGACTCCAAAAAGTCTCCAGATCAGATCCAAGGTCCAAGTGATGGGGAACGTCTAAAAATTTGCGGATAGCCAATAATTCGGATCAGACTCACACTTCCATCACACCTAATTGTAATACTTCCCCGGATTAACTCAAAAACTTCTCCAAAGTCTCAAGCAAAGACCCGTCCTTTCTACACTTGTAAAGTAAATTGATCCATGATAATTCCCCAGAAAAGATAATTAGTCAAGATAATAAGGTTCGCGAAGCACATAAAAGTCAAGAGGGAATGCAAAAATGGAAGAGAATTTAAAAAAAAAATTAGCCTCATTCTGTATGGAAGATTCTAGGTCGTAACGTCTCAGACAGTATCCTACTTTAAAAAGAGTTTTAATAAAACAAAATGTGTGAAAAGGACATCACTTATTTGTTATTTACACTAAAAGAGTTAAAGGAGGAAGCAAATATTATTACATGTATATATCTTCTATATATTAAAAAGACCTCAAAAAAATCATAATAATACGACCAAACAAAAACGACATACATATACAGAGACAATCTAATAAGCTTACCAGTCACTTTTCCCCCCTCTTCGTCTTTAAAAGAAGAGAAACTTTTATACTTCTTCTTCTTCTTCTTTTTATTACTATTTTTCTTTTGTTTATGTCCTCATACCTCTTTTTGAGCTTCGAAAGAGTTTTTAAAGAAAGGATTAAAAAAGAAGGGATCCTTTGAGGAAGAAAAAGGGCATATAGAACAATAATATCACACATGTATATTATAATCACACATAAGAAGAAGATGAAGAAGAAAAAACAAGGGGGAAAAAAATCTATACACACACCTGAGCAAAAAAACAATCAATATATTAAGAAAAAAAAAGAGATTCTCTATTCTCTCTCAAATGGAAAGGTAAACCACTCTTTAAATCTACGCGCCAATCTTCCTATGCTTCTCCCTCCCATTCAAAGATCTCGGTAACGGTGATATGAGTCAAACGATGAAAGGATATTCCCATGACACGGATCTCATTCATTAGCTTCAGCTGTAGCCAGTGACAACAATGAGCAGGATCAAATTCCGAAAGTGCAACTAATTACCTTTACAACAATAAAAGTCATTTACTTCCATGGAATAATCCCTTCGGAAACGATGTGGGGATCCCTCAAATGAAACTTGCACGTGCTAATCATATGGGGAAAGGCAATTATAATTTAATAATAGTAATAGTTAATAGGTTTATTTGCCATGTCGCATTACTTTATTTATTTATTCACTTTGCAATTACATTGTCGACCCTGTGTTTACAATTGCATTACGGTTATGCACTTACGACAGTGAGCAATTAACGCTTAAACAGTGTTACTTGCTATTCCTTATAATTTGGATTTATTCATAACATTTTTATAGGTGGCTTAATTTTTCCCCTAATTTTTGTTCAATGTAAGCTGAATTTTGACAGTCATTTTTGAGGCGAAGGTCACTGAGGGTTTCAAGGTGTTAACGTTCTGCGGGATATGTTGTAGGAATAGGTTCCACTTCTCGTTTTTGTATTGCACTTCGTCTTGCGGTTTAATATGGATTTGAATGGATTTGAACTATGGATTTGAATGGAATTGAACTGTGGATTTGAATCCTGGGGATGAGTACATTAACGTGACAAATTTATTCTGAAGTTGTTAGTCGTTCTGGTAGATTGCATTTCTATGAGAGTGGAAATTTCATTGTAATTGAGTCTAAGATATCAAAGTACAAATGTGTTTGACTTGTGATTGTATTTTCGCATTTTAATACATCTATTTAGTGTTTTCTTGAAATCCGAAGATAGAACCATGGATTGCTGCTAAAACATTCTAACTACGAGTCCCGCTTTATTGGTGTATTTTCAAGACGGCAATTCGTAATTTATTATTCAACGCAACAGTACATAAGCGAAATACTAAGATTGTTCAAAAGTTTAAAAAACTGATTTTTTAGTTAATTTCAAAATTTCTTTTGAAGATGCATCGATTAACTGCAGTAAGAGAAATTAATTATTAGATGATTTGTCAATAAAAACAACAGAGAAAAAAGATCTGCCATTGTGGCTTCTTCCTTACGTGAACTTCAATTTCCAACGGTGAGGTCAAAGTCCAATCGAATAATATCTACAAAATAAAGGGTAAAAAAAGTCTCCCCATTTTTGGCCTCCTTCCTTTTTCTTAAATGTATATATGTGCATATGTATAATACCATATGTGCGTAATATGGGAAGAAACCGACGCTTGTGCCAAAACTTCTGTAGGTATAAAAAGGCGTAAAGAAGTTATATTTAGCTCGTCAGATTGCTAGAAAGGCAAGCTTTCAGAATTGCTCAGCCTGAACATTTTGAGTCTTATCCCAGCGTTGTGCGTGGAAACGTAGCTACCGTTTCTCAGCGGGGCAAATTTTTTATTTCGTGTTTTAAGTTGAGTCATTTTACAACTCATTTTTGAGGTCATATAAAATATGAACGAACTTATTTGAAGATGGAAAATGTACATGACATATAATTTTCACAGGCTTAATTAATATACATTTTAGTTCGGGTAGAATTTTTGTGGTGAAGTGCAAAATTTTGAACATTTCCATGTGACCTTAATGTAGAAAATGATCAAATCAATAATACAACAACTTACATATTTTCGGTTTGACGCTTTATGCTGGCACAGTACCTTTTTGGTAATACACAAGAGAATTTGAAGAAAAGCAATTATTTCTTGCATTTATTTTTGTGTTAAATAAAGTTTGTTCAACACCTTTGAATTGAATTAGCCATTCGTGGAAGTAATTGGCTGCTGATCTCAGTCAATTTCGAACAAATTTAAAAACGTAGAAATTAGTCCCAAAAAGTATTTTAAATTTTGACTAATTCTGTTGAAATTGCACATATTAAAATGTTTATTCACTACGTGAATGGCAGTTAATTGGAAAATATGTGAATTGCTGAATTTGTGGAGATGATCAATTTAGATATTAAGGCTAAGACCTCGGACATAAATTCTTCCTGGGAGTTCCAAGCAAAAATTTGTTAGCTTTACAATTTGGGCACGAATGTCATTTGATTTACTTAACATAGCTAAATTTTGGTAAATTATGTAGTTTTATACATTCTGCTTGACCTCCTTGGTTAAACTATACAACAGATCTCAAAGGATCACCCGAAATTATTTAATCGTATTACAGCTTGATTAACACGAAGTTTCCAAAATTTTTTGAGGGTATAATTATTGGCCAAGAACAGCAGGGTTTCTCGAATGTCTTGGCTTCGGTAGATGTTCAATTTATAAATTATTCGAAAGCACATTACCATTACCAGCAATTGTTTTATGGTGCACCAAAATCTGCATTTGGACCGCTGCCGCGCAACGGCAGGGGGCATGTGCGGATCTGCGTTTGTGAGACCAAATAAAGATGGGTTAAACTCCACTTATTCTGACAAAGAAAGTGAAATTAAGGAAGTGAAAGTGAACATTTCAACTGCTGGAATGAGAAATTACATGCATTTTCCAGTAAACTTTAATTTGTCATTTTATTGAATTTATGAACGAATTCTCAATTCCCACAAATTGTAACACAGAATGTGGATTGCTCCTGGAAAACAATTTCGCTCGAACGCAATATTTTTCCTCCAGCAGCCACCAAACACAAGCAAGCACACCTGAAAATGTATATTTGTAAATATTCAATACTGCACAACTTAAGTACTTCCGACCATTTTCAGAAGCACGATCAGCAATAAAAGTCAAATGCTCCAGATGATCAGTGATTATTTCCTTGCAAGGAAGTAAATTATTCATGGTCACGGAAAAGAATGCATTAATATCTTAAGTTAAATATACTACAGGGAGTTTGGCTAAGTGTATCAACATTAATAATTTGCCATGATTTTCTTACGACAGTACATAGTTACACCAATATTTATGAATACAATGGAAGAGATCAATTTTAATTCCTCCAAGCTATTTTTAATACAATACAATGTGGTGTGCTTGTTTCTCCTTCATCACTATAAATCAGTAATCGTTCCCAAAATAAAAGATTTAGCTTATTAAATTTTGCATCTTATAAGCCCACGTACAAATTACAGAAGTATATGCTGTATAAGTACAGACATTAAAATGCTGCCGACGCTCCTACTATTCCCCAAGATAAATAATAGTAAAATTCTCTCTACATCCTTAAAGACACGTTAAACAATTTTATGATAATTTAAAATCAAGTATTATTTTAGAGACGAAGCAATAAATAATATTTGCTAAGTTTTCTTAGCCATTTTCCATTTCACAATGAAAGTTCATATGCAAATTACTCTTTCACCATTGTGCCAAAGCCCTACTAAATGCCCAGAAAGTTTTGCCTGTATGCATTAAAAAAAGTTGCAGAAGCAACTCCTACGACACAATGCAAAGTACGTGCATTTTCCCAGTCTCATACATATAGTAGAAATTTGTTGGCACAAAAAAAACCATTGAAATATTGACACAAACATTGTGTGTAGTTTTTTTTTTTGCAGAGGTTATTGTGAGTATGGAGAATTGGAGGATGTTATTTGCTCTAATAATAAATAAAATCCACCACCTCCTGTAGCTTTTTGGAGGTAAAACATTTTGAGAGAAAATCCAGGAGAAGCGAGGGTACACATGTACGGATCCATATATGTGTGTCTACACGTACGTAGGTACTCATCCAGTTTGTTCACACGAAGTAGAAGGGTTAAAACACCATTAATAACCTACAGACACTCCTTCCTTGTGGTGATGATCATTTGGAAAAAGTACACGTTTTTCTATTTTGCATGTACATGGAATACGTGTAGATACACACATATTGTATGTATACATTTTTTTTTTGCCCACACAAATTCTCCAAATATACACGAATGTGACTGAAAATAGCATGACGAACTACTGTCAGTCATAGGGGGATAACAAGAAAGGAAAGGGTAAAAATATAGGCTCGAAGGAAACCAATTTTTTTTTTTCTGTTAGGGAATAAAAAGTATAGCAAACATGATCAGTTTGATTTTATTTTTCTTTAGCCACTATTTACATCTACACAAAGGAGCTACAAAAAGCTTATTTGGTGTCGATCATGCCAGAAGACTTAACAACAAAATTTATCGCTACAACACGTGTTCACGTACATGGGGAGTAAGTTATATGGATATTATACCAGGTTTTTTTTGTAAAAAAAAAGGGGTGCAAAGCGTAGGTGGTTCATTGTCATGTAAAAGAGGTGGAAAAACTCTCTGATTTTGCCCGGAGATAAAAATAATTATTATTTGTCATGTAAAACTAATTACCATGCCCACAAAATCGCATTGGTGCCATGAATTATATGGCCGGTTCAAGCTCATCATCGTTACTTACCTTCTTCGTCACAAAAATAAAATAAAATTTGCCGTGAAAGTATAAAACCTATTTCATTTGTTTCATCAACCCGTCCATGCCTGCCCCAACAAAGGACAGTCAGCTTTTTTTTTTTGGAGTCTTTCCATTTGCTTAGAACAATAAAAATTAATTCATTCTCCCTCCATATTTGACCGAGAATTGATGGGAGATTAGGGGAGAAATTTTTATTTTAAGGTCAGTCAACGAGGATATTTCCCCCCCACCTCCAAATGGCCATTGCAAAGCAAAAATAAAACAGAAGGGAACAGAAATGTCACGTGAAATTTTTATAGATAGACAAAGGTATACATACATGAAATTATTATAGATAGGCAAAGGTACACAAAACCAAAAGCATTCACTGGGTGCCATACATTTGTTGGAATCGAACCAAAATAGTTTACATGGTGCATCTCTTTTTTTTACACCATTTTGTTTACTGTATTTGTTTCCCAAGTAAACTTTTGGGATAAAACATCAACTAGATTTTTTTTCACGGAGCTCCAGTTGCATGCATTCTTAACTATTCCACCATGTGTAGCGGGGTGTGTTTGGGACACACAAAAAAAAAGTAAAAGTACAACAAAAAAAATAGGAAGAGAGAAAGGGGAAAAAAGTTGAACACATTGCCTACAAAGACCTAAAACACGTTCAGACTATAGCAATATACATATGGAGATACTACGATGGTTTTTTCTCTCTATATAACTGAAAAAAAAAACGAAGGAACTCAAGTGTGACTTTTGGTTGGTCACTTTCCCATAATGTAAACTACGGTCGTAATCATATTTTTGTTTGTAGCCATTTAAGTGCCGCGTGTGCCATGGACTGCTTCACTCAACTTCCTTTTCCTTTTCCAGACTCTCCTTCAAATTATTACGCAATCACAAAGCCATGTATATATTATTAAAATCCACTTTATATCTCTCTCCTCTCTAATCCTCTGACGAGAGCGCAATAAGTGAGCACGCTTTCCCGATGTTTACCTTTTTTAACCCTTTTCCGACGCTTCACAAACCAATTCCTCTACCAAATCTCCATATATGCACACCATCCTCTATCTGTATTTCCTTCCATTCACATGGACTTTAAAACGAAAAAAATAATTATTGTGAGCGGGAGGAAAAGCCTCTTCCTTCCAACGGTATGTCATTATAAATTTATACAACCTCACCATCATAATCTTATTAAATTCTCCCTAAAAAAAAGTACTTTTTTTTACCAGTTGCACATACACAGATTTTGTCCTCATGTGTGGGTTGTTTCTCTTCTCTCTCCAGCTTTTTTTTTTTTTTTACCAGGATCTACACCACGTACGCAATAAGAAGCTAAGCTTCTTACGTTTTCGACGGTCTTTTACTATTACTACACCAAGGAAGATTCATTTATACCATGTACGTAATAAGCAGTACCATACATTCACCATGGAAAGGAAACTGTTCACCGGAGTCAACTTTTGGATGACTCCACTGGGAGACTGAATCACTGCAAATCCACGTATAGGCCGACGTAATAAATGAGTAATCTCTGCATGGGATCTGTCCACTACGTTAAGCATAAAATATTTACTTCCACACTGTAAAAGAAACACATGTATACCTATGTATGCATATGTATAGAGGCTTATTTAAATTAAATCAAAGAAAGTAGAGTCTTGATTCATTCAATTTATTTTATGATGATTTTTTGATTTTACAAAACAACTAGGTGTAGCATACAACAGGCGCACAGCTATTGGTGTAGCTGTTATATGACGGTTCTTAATCAGCCACTGACTAAGTCTACAGCAAAACCACAAAAAATTAGCTCTAAAGGCAATCAATTCGAAACCAAGCCGAATTGCTCTTTTTGAAAGCAAAAGTGTTTCATGAGGGCTTATGTATATGAACATGGTGGATAGTTTGAACTCCAGCAAATATGCGCTTCAAAAATGAATCCACTATGCGCGCAGTATATCAGCAGATATATGCGCAATACATAAATTTGTCAATAAATATACGCGCAATACGTACATTTATCAGCAAATGTACGCACAATATATACATTTATCAGCCAATACGAGCAATACACACATTTATCTGCAAATATAGGCGCAATACATACATTTGTCAGCAAATATAGGCGCAATACAAGCATTTATCAGCAAATATAGGCGCAATACATGCATTTGCCAGCAAAAATACGCACAATACATACATTTATCGGCAAATATACGCGCAATACATACATTTGTCAACAAATATACGCGCCATACATACATTTATCGGCAAATATAGGCTCTATACATACATTTGCCAGCAAATATAGGCGCAATACATAAATACATTTATCAGCAAATACAGGCGCCATACATACATTTTCGGCAAATATACGCACATCCAATCAGCAAGTATGAAAGTATGAAATAAATATAGGTACAAGTACCAAATCAGCGAATTTGATATGCGCGAATCAAATCAGCGATTATGAGGGCATCAAATTAGTCGCAAATAAACATACATCAAATTAGCAAAAATACGCTCATTTACATGTGCGTGGCTAGCCTCTATGTTAACCCGGGTTTTACGCCTAAAAGGAAAAAAAAGAGCTCGAGCCACCTAAAACTCACGCTGAATCCGCCGATAATTCCAAATATCCCTTTAAATCAGAAAAGATCAAATATCCGCGCACATGTGCATCCTCTTCTGTAGCCCTTAAAAGGACCAGAAAATATCCAACTTCACATCTCCACCACCCTTTGACATTTACCCCATTTTACCCTTACATACCCCAACTTTCTCCACACTTTCCCAAGACACTTTAATCCCTGTAAAATTTTGATCAGCTGCCGGATCAATTTCATTTCCCTGGGAAATCTCCCCCAAAACTTCCCGATTCTATCATATTCCTGACCAAAAAAAAAAAACCGGGATCTCATCTTTGCAAACGCCGGGAGAAGGAAATCCCGAATTTCCCACATTTCATGGAACACCCAAAAAAAGGACATAAA
>JAQGBT010005743.1:0-13741 GCA_034698585.1 Disparrhopalites patrizii
ACTTTTTTGTCCATAAATTTGTTCTTTTTTGTCCAAAAATGTGTTCACTTTTGTCCATAAATTTGTTCAATTTTGCCTTGAAGTTTTCTCTTGTTTACTTGTATATTTACTCACTTTTGCCTTTGCATTTGCTTAATTTTGCCTTCGGATTTACTCACTTTCGTCTGTATATTTTCTCCCGTTTGCCTTAAAATTTTCTCGCCTGTGCCCTTCAATTTTGCCTTTTTCGTACTGTTTTAATTTCCTTGTAAATTTATTTTATTGTGGTCAATCAATTGGTACGGTGTTGCCTTTAAATATGATCAGCCTTGTGAAGACGTGGATTTGCTTTTGCTCATAAGCGTGTACCTTTTTGCACTTTGCCAATTTTCGTTATCTGAATATGCCAATTTTTGATGTGTACATTATTCCGTCTCTATATTCCTATGCACGTGGAACATTTTGCTTGAACATGTGACCATGTTTTCCCTTGAAGCTGGATAATAAATGAATCATGTCCGGGAAAACAGTATTTTTGTTCCTACGCAGGACGATGTCATGGGTTGTGTGCTTTTTGTTTTTATTGTTTACATTTTAAAAATAGAAAAGAAAGATATGGAAAGGTGAAAGTACAGGTGAGTGACAATACGCCGAGCCTGAGATGTGCCATCAATTAGAAGAAACACAGATTGTGTCATTCTGGCATTGTTTGTCATTTATATATTACATATACATATGTATATTTCCTATAGTCATTCGATGGATCATTATGCATTAAATAACTTGAATGGGTTTATTTGGTTTAATTTGACGGTTAAATGAATCTTTCAAGTGTTATCTTGTCTTTTAGTACCCCATTGCCCGCATACAATAAACGAACCATTATGTATATATAGTCTTGCATAAAACATCTTTTCTTCTTCATCTCTCTCTTTCTCTCTCTCTCTCTGAGGACATGCTCTCTGGCCTCCATTGACTGCCAAAGAAAAACAAAGGACTTTTTTACGCTGAGTGTCTGACTTTCTTAGATTTTACCTGTACAGTTCCAACTATAAATAAACGCCCTATTTTAAATCAGCAGAAGGGTGTTATTGCCTCACAATGAAATGTGAAGTTTCTCCAAAAATCTTAACGAAAAACATTACACAGTATTGCAAGTCTAAGAGCAAATTCATTATTCCGACAAATGTTTACAAGTAGATTTACATCGACAAATTTTGAGACATAAATGGGGGATCCAATTGTTATACGAATTTGCTGGTGAAACTTTATCTGCAAAAATGTGTCTACGCATACGTTTATTAGTGAAAATTTGTGTGCATAAATTTATTACCACAACTTGTCTGCGTAAGTTTATTAGTACAAATTTATTAGTAAAAATTTGTCTGTCTGTGTAAATTTATTAGTAAAACTTCGTCTGCAAAAATGTATTAGTAAACATTTGTCAGCATCATTTATTTATGCATTATTAATTTGCAAATTATTAAAAATTTGTCGCTGGAAATATATACATATTTACGTATGGAGAGTATACATTTATCGGTGCACAATTACTGCGAAATTTTTGCCAGTGCAAAGGTATGCTTAAAACGTTTTCGTACAAATTCCTTGTATCTCTGTAGTAGCCAGGTTATTTCGGATTCCAAAATAATGTAAATATAACAGTGCAAATTGGTAGAACGGATTCTGAATGTTCATGAAGCGTGTTAATGTCCAACCTAAATTATGGAATTAATTACTGACGTTATTTCCAATTCTTTAATGTAATACTTTACACGTAAATTTGTACCAACAAATTTGTGCACGCAAAGCTGTACCCACAAATTTTATGCGCATAAATTTACGAGATTAAATTCTAATTTGTAGTGGTATTATTTTCCATATGCATTTGCCCCCATCTAAATGTGCACACGAATGTTTGTCCACAAATTTACATAGATAAATATGTATGCCCAAACATTCTTGCACGTAAATGTGAATCAAACTACAAGTACAACTGCATTTTTCCAATAAATTTGCACCCCTATATCTGTACACATAAAAGCTTGTTTTTAAAAATCTAATCACACAATAATGTTGTATATAAATGTGCATCAAAATATGGTACCAACAAATGTTTTACACAGAAATTTGCATCGACAAATTGCTACACAGGAAATCGCATCCATAAATGCTTACATACATAGAAATCGACAATTCATACACTGGTAATTACATCCACAAAAATTTCCACAAACATTTGCATCCACAAAATACACATATTTGCACCAATATTTTCACACGTAAAAAATCAAAGTTCGGCTTCCGAAAAGGAATCTGTCCAGAATGAGAAAGCCATCCAAAATTATTTTTTTTAAAGTTAGAAAATCGCCCAAAAAAATGTATAGTAAAAAAAATGAGATTCGATATCTCATCTGAACATTTCAGGAGAAAATAATGGAATAAAATGAGAGAATAGCTTAATTCCAAAATTGAACTTGTATCATAAAATGCACTTTGCTTGTTTTTTAGCACATTAAATTCTTACAATGACCGTTTCATCGAGCCCACTGATCACATGTCTTTTTACGCCATTGTCTCGCGTGAGCCTACACGCAATTTCTGAGAGGAAACAAACACCTCTTCAATCTCGTGGATCGCGTTCAAATGCCTTTTTAATCATATTATTATTGTATTGACTATAATACCTCTATCTTGGCTTAGACTTATCGTACCTGCCATAACTGGGAATTGCCTCTAGTCACATTTTGCTATCAAAGTCTGTCACAGATAAAGCAGAAGCAAAAGTGTTGTATACATATATGCACTTGCGTATATGTAAATACATGCAAATATTTGTATGCCTCTTTAATAAAAATATATATTCTATAGCTTGTTGCCTGACCATATGTCATATATACATATGTATATAAACAATATAAAGTGAACCAATAGTTTTTGATGCTTAAAAAACAGTTATCAAATGATTGGAATGCTCGTCCACCTGAATAGACATACTGGAGAGATACCGTGGGGTGAAAGTCCCTTCTAGGCAATTGCATAAATAGAGACTAGAACCAGTGACAACTAATGTGTACAGTCAGAGAGTTTTAATTGTAATTTGTTAAATTACATTGATTGGGAAGACACTGAGAAAAAATGGTGGATCTCTATTACGTTTTGACGGGGCTGGTGATCTTCGTCACGTACTTTGTCACTTCCACCCTCCACAAATTCTTTTTCTCCCGGATCAGTCAATTCGCTCGTCAACTTCCTGGACCTACAAAATGGCCGTTCTTTGGAAATGCGTTCGATCTCAGTGGGCCTAATCATGGTTAGTACATGTCATTTAAAATAATTAATACTTTTTTGGTCAAACATTCTTTTTTTTTACAATTACGGAAATATTTATTTACTGAATCATGTTCCTTTTGTTGTAGAAATGACGAAAAAAGTTCAGTTTGAATACCCCAAAAAATATGGTCCAAGGTACTCTCTCCAGGTGGGGGATAGATATTATTTCACGTCCATCAAAGCCGGGGATGTGGAGGTAGGCAGTGTACATTTTTTTTAAAATTTTGAATTAGTTATTAAAATAATTAATATTATATAGAATTATATATTATTATAAAATTATTAAAAATTATAATTATTTCAAAATGAAGTTTGAAAAGGAGTAATTTTATGAATTTTCGAAATATGCTGACAGAAATTGCTATCCTCCAACGTTCACCTCAACAAGGGCATGGAATACAAATTTGTTATGCCATGGCTCGGTCAAGGTCTCCTCACTAGTCAAGGTAATTATTATAACAACTTATAATACTGGTACGACGTACGACGTCATGCGGTGTTACTTGTTCAAATCACTTAGAAATATCCTAAATATATGTATGTATATTTCATAAACTTGAGCGCTGTATTAAAAATGTATGCTTGAGCTAAATATACAGATTTTTGCTAAGGCAAATTCCACAATTTTTTGCAAGGGTAAAGTATACATATTTGTTGCAAAGGTAAATATAACAAATCTGTTGCTATGCGCCCTATTTTTTACTTTAGAAATTTGCTGCAAATGCAAATGTCACAAATTTATTGCCATATTTTGCGTTAGAAATTCGCTGCAAAGGTAAATTTGACCAATTTGTTGCCATGCGCCATGATTTAGTTTACAAATTTGCTTCAGATATAATTTTAATAAATTTGTTTCAGAGATAATTTTAATAAATTTGTTTCAGAGATAATTTTAACAAATTTGTTTCAGAGATAATTTTAATAAATTTGTTTCAGAGATAATTTTAATAAATTTGTTTCAAAGATAATTTTAATAAATTTGTTTCAGAGATAATGGTAATAAATTTGTGGCCATGTGCAAAGTTTTACTTTGAAAATTTGTTACAAAGATGTATTGTATGTGTACCGTTTCTTACTAGGATTTATGTATACCACGTGTTTTTCATAAGCTTTGATTCTACCAATTATGCGGAAAGTTTTACTGTAAAAATTTTTGCACGAGATAAATTACTAACTTTCAAAAGAAAAATTTCCGCAAATCTTTGCAACTAGAAAATCCTACTTTTTGGAATAGAAAATTTTGCAAATCTATCCAAGGACAAAATTTACAAATATTTGCTAATAAAAATTCTATGAAATAAAAGGCTTTATTCTACAAAGATATTAATCTACATATTTTTGCAAAGTTCTAGTTTCCCCATTTTTGCATTGGGAATTTTGCATTAGGAATTTGGGAATATAAATTCTACCAATTTTTGCAACGTTAACATCTACACAATGTTTTTGCTAGAGTTTTTCTTAAAAATTTTTGCCCTGCAATGGCTACATCAAAAACAAGTACAAAATAATTTTTACCAAATGATCGTCTGTATTTGCAGGTTCCAGATGGTTCCACCGGAGGAAGATGCTTACTCCCAGCTTCCACTTTAAGATTCTGGAGGAATTTATGGACGTGTACAATGAGCAGGCAAGGGTGATGGTGGATGTTCTCAAGAAGGACTCAAAGGGCGGACAGCTTCCTTTAGAAATCTCCGCCTACATCGCACGGTGCACGCTGGACATCATTTGTGGTACAGTTTCAATCCTATATTATGTCCTTTGATTAATTGCCCATACGTATTCTATTACAATATGTAATATTTACAATAATATTAAATAAGATTTATAAAAAATCATTGTAATTACAATTATTTCAACGAATCGTCCTTTTTCTAAATTTGGAAAATTACGTTGATTTCAGAAACGGCAATGGGGAAACGCATAAATGCTCAACGAGAGAAAGATTCACCGTATGTGAACGCCATTTATGGGTAAAACAATCCTTTTTGATTCATGAGAGATATTTTAAACCATTTAAAAAAAATAGATTTCTATAGTTTAATAGTGCCTTTAAAAATGACCAGTTAACATTTTTAACTATTTTCGCTGGATTTTCATGTTTATTTATTATAAATTTTGTGTGCTCCTCACGAACCCATTTTTTCGTTTCCCTTTTCCTATAAATTCTATTTTTCTTGTTTTCTCCACAGATTCAGCGCTCTGATGAATGACCGGTCCGTGAATCCTTTGTACATGAACGATTGGCTGTGGAATCTTTCCCCTGGAGGACGGAAAGAGCGGGAATTCTTGAAAACTCTTCACGGATTTACAAACAGCGTAAAAGAGAAGAAAGTCTTTCCAGGGTATACCTAATTATTGTTATTAATTGAGTATAAAGATGGGGATTAATTTCAGGTCATTCAAGAACGGAAAAAGGAGATCCAAAGGTCACGGGAAGAAGAGAAGAAAGGCCAGAAGGACACTCCGGATCCATCGAACAAGGAGTCCTCGGATGTTTTCATGAGTAAGAAGAAGAGAGCCGTGGCTTTCATGGATCTTCTCCTTGGAGTTCAGGCGGATGACCCGAGCGCCATCTCGGATGCGGAGATTCGGGAGGAAACTGATACTTTCATGTTTGAGGTAGAAATTTTTTTTTAATAACAATTACATATATATATATTTTATAGATATAAGCTATAATCTAGTTAAGCCTATTCCTTTATACTAAAAAAAAAGTCTAATATATTGTCTATCGATAAAGCTTTTTATGATTCCGTCTAAATGTACATAAGTCTAAAACATGCGACAGTTTCAGCATGCATTCACTTTTATTGTCTTTATTGCGGTTCTGGGAAAAATATTGTCACCTTAGATCCGACCAAGATAGGTCAAACTATGACGCTTTTGCGAGTCAGATTAAAAAATAATCCTTTTCAATAACAAAATTCATATGTTAAGATTTGTTAAGATCTCCGGAGACCGTTTGTTCTCTACCCGTAACTATGCAAGATTCGCCAAATTCAATATTCAATAGTGATTGTGATTGATATTCTATACAGAGAATTTTATTGCGGTTCTCGGAAAAAAATCCCTTTTAGATGTTGTAGGAATTGATCAGTTTACGGCGATTTTCCCGCGACGAGTTCAAAAATGACTGTTCTTTCAAGTGTAGTTCAACAAAGTGACAGTCAACATTTTTAAGTCGGTTTTAAAAATTTTTAATGATATTAATTTAATTCATTAAATTTAAATTTAATTTTTAATATTAAGCCTGAAATCTTGTCTTTCCAAATTGTTATTTTATTTATTTATTTACAAATTAAGATACGGCCTTTTAAGCTTCTTTGCGTTGTAAACGACTCAAACGGTGATTATCTAAGTTTTTCTTGTAACCAAAATGGAAATGCTTATTATAGGGACATGATACAACCGCTGCCAGCTTGTCCTGGACCGTCTTTGTCCTTGGTTGTTACCCGGATATTCAGGTAAAAAAGAGATTTTAATTGCCCAAAATGTTATTGGCGTATCCTTCCTTTTGAATGCGTATTATAACTAATATAATATAATATTTGTATATTTGAAATGGAAAAACAAATTATTGCCAGGAATTAAGCAATGTACTTGTAGATGCAACTTTAATGAATATTATATGTACATATGTAATATGTCATTCGAAATTATTCTTACTATAGACAAAAGTGCAGGAGGAATTGGAAGGTATTTTCGGTGGGGACAAAGAGCGTCCGGTGACCTCGCAGGATTTGACCCAGATGAAATACATGGAATGTGTCATCAAAGAATCCCTGCGCCTCTATCCCAGCGTGCCCTTCATTGCCCGGGAACTCCGAGAGGATTTGACATTAGGTTGGCATTCAGTTCAATTACATCCCGTCTTTATTTTCGAAACAGATGGAACATCTTTTTTTTTTCATTTGACTCTCACTATAACAGCTCTTTCTATAAAAGCGCTCTTACTATAATGGCATCCTGGGATTCACCCGAGAGCTTTATCATGTAATGGGCTCCATCTATAACAGCCTGAGCTATAATAGCATTTTCCGTATAACACCAGGTTTTTTCCTTCCCTCGGCCAAATTTCTCTCACGATAACAACATTTTCTTTCTATAACAGCATTCAAGCCAAAATCAAGTAGCCCATCAACATCGTTTTCTCTATATAACAGCACTTTCACTATACAAATAGCCAGATTTTATTCCTTTTTCAAAAAAATTCAACCTTATACAGCAAGATTGCGTAAATATTGATATAATTTGTTAAATTATCATAATTATCCCGGGAATTAGTATTCATTAATTACTATTATTATTTTTTACCCAGTTTTCTACAATAGATAATAGCATGTGCTAAAACGGGATAATTTCACGTTCAGAGAGTCGTGGATTGATACATTAAATATATGTGTATAAGTATACCTTTACATTTAAATCGTCATTACATTCAATTAATTAAATTATATAGATGATGGCCTGGTCATCCCAAAAGGGGTCAACTACTGCATATTCCCCATGCAAATTCACCGAGATAAGGCAGTCTATCCGAATCCGGAGGAGTTCAACCCGGAGCGATTCTTCCCGGAAAACGCGGCCGGGAGACATCCCTATGCATATGTCCCTTTTTCCGCTGGGCCCAGAAATTGCATTGGTAATTTTTGAACTTGTTTATAATCATTTAACGTAGGGTAAAGCTTTCTAATTGTAGCCAACTGGGTAATTGAGGCCATCAACCAATTTAATCAAGAACTACGCGTAATGAAGCAAAAGGATGCAAAATTAAGAAGACTATTGCCTGCCCATACTATTTATTAATTAAGGCCAACAAATTATTTAAAATGGGAACTCAAAACATTTTAACAAAGTTTTTCGGGGGCCATTCCAGTATTAGCTTAACCCGCTACATTTCTTATTCTTTTTCTCGGCTTTGCGAATTATTCAACCAGACTTTCAGGATAACCCTACCTATATTAAGTCTGTAATTACCTACAGCAATATTTTTTTCATAATTATAGCTACATTTTTATCACAATTGAAGATGGTGTGGTCACAATTAAGGGCACATGACCACATTTTTTAACTGCAGTATGTTTAAAAAAAAATCAAAATATGAAATCGGTGAGGAGAAATTTAGTAAATATTTTTTTTTATTATAGCTTAGAATGCTACATATTAGAATCCTTTCTTCAAAATTCCTTACTCAAGCCACAGTGGAAAAAAAAATTAAAAAAAAAACATTGAAAAAAGTACAGTAATAAGCGTTACCCTATTCACATTTTTTATTATTTTTCTAATGTTTAAAAAGAACTTAATCCCTGATTAAAAATGATGCCTTTTTGTTTGAAGGACAAAAATTTGCCCTCATGGAGGAGAAAGTAGTACTGGCGGAGTTGTTACGCCATTACAGACTGGAATCCGTGGAGAAACGGGAGGATGTGGTCTTAACCACGGAAATTATCCTCAGATCAAAGGATGGAATGCATGTCAAATTCATTCCCAAAAATTAAACAAAAAAAAATTAATTTCACTAAAAGTCAAAAGTCAATGTTTAACAAGTCTGCACGTCCGTCCTTATGAAATGAAAGTCACAAATGTAACCATGTATTGTTGCTTTGCTTGGATTGAATTTGAGAAAAAATTGAATTAAATTTTTAAAAAGACAAAAAAATAATATAATGTCATTTGTATAGCTATAGCCGTTGCGTTTTGCAGGCTATAACTTTTTCATTGCGAGTTCAATTGTTCGATTTTATAGCTTGGAAAGTCTGCAGCCTTTAAATGCATACATTCATAATTTTATTGCGGATCTAGCTTTTGTTCATCCCAATATGACCAAAATGTTTAAAGTTACCACCATTTTTCGGGTTCCATTTCATACCGTCTTAATTTACTAAAAACTTTTTTAAATATTTTTAATCTGAACATATTTAAATATTTTTAATCTGAACATATTTAAATATTTTTAATCTGAACATATTTAAATTTTATCTTCTGGAACAAAAAAAAAAGTCAACCGGGAAAAATGGGAAAGCCGTGTATTGTACGTGGAATTTTATTGCGGATCCAGATCTCCCCATGCAGATAGAGCCTGAAGTCAAATTAATCTGCTGTAGCCCGTCTACAATACAAAATTTTCTCATCACTATCCAAACTAAAATAATTTTTTTTAGCATATAAGGACATACAATAACTCATTTAAGCTTTTAAATTCAAAATTTGTGCCTATAAAAAAAGAAATACTATGTCGCCATATTGCCATTGTAAAGGAGCTCTCAAGAAGTCACGTCTTAGTTGGTGCAAACAGTTTGGATTTCCTTGGTAGCATCTAAAAACTTTTTTGATTTCGTTTTAAGAAACATTTTTAAAATGGCCATAGAATTACATCGATTTTAGAGGACGTCCAAATTTATTTCTATACGTAATGAATACATTTGTTTATACACAAATACGTGTGTAAATAGAAATACGTTTGGATAAAATTGTACAATAATTACACTCCAGAAAAAAAAAACATCTAGATCCGTTGGCAATAATATACAGATAACTAAATGTGATGTAATATTTTTCGTTCAGGCAATGTTGTAGCTGGTAATAAAACGGCAAGAAAATGTACAAAAAAATCCTGTTTTTCGTTTTAAAATATGATCTCACACCGCACAATTGTTCGCCAACGCCAATTTACCATCCGAACACTATTTTTTCACCACACATACAAGCACAGAATGCGGCTATACGAATATAAAATAAAATAGGTACAATTTGAAGGTCATTTGAAGGTCATATCGTCTGCTCTAGTTTAATTAAAATACTAAATATGGAGGACCGTCTTTTTGATAATATATTTTTTACAGTACGATTAAAGGGTCGTATACATATATTAATTGTAAAAGCGTTCAAAATACAGATATTTATTTATTCACATGAGAGTAGGCCATGAAATATTATGATATAATGTGTCGGTCTACTACCTAATACAATAACATAGGTAAAATGCGTAAACTAAGATCTATACAGCAATCAAAAATGGATATTCAATGCTATATATCTATATATGTACAAACAGTTTTTCGTCAAAGACAGGGCTACAATGTGGGAAGATAAATAATTGGCAATAGATACCAAAGCTGCAAATCAAGTGCGTGTCAACTAAAACATAACCCTTTGAAATTGCTTGAGTTATTTTTTCGGTGCTAAAATTTGTACGTCGTACCACCAGACGATTTAATTTCCTTTCATAGTACAGCATAAGTTTGTTTGATTAATGTTAAAATATTAAAATCTCATTCATCGCAGGTATACCTGTTGAGGAATTTTATTACCAAACGTTCCATTTCAAGTTCGATTTTTTTTAGCTATATATGTACAGGTACTACTTGTACTTTTGACAATTTAAGGTTTTTAAAAATACGGGTAATTCGTTAACTACTCGTTTAACTAAAGAGCTCTGATTCTTAACTCGGTCCGAAATTCAGTTGAATTCCGAGTTTGTTTGTTGCTGAAACTAAAAATTTCGATTATAATACGTTATAAAGTAATACGTTTTAACTTTTTGCTTATTATCTTCCTTTAAATGGTGTTCTAAGCTATAAATCCTCCGTTCTTGCTTAGCTGACAATGTCCTTTGTCATCTTATCTAGACAAAACGGGATTGCTAAACCAATTGCAATTACAATTGAAATCGAAACTATACTCGCGAATTTTTATTAGGAGTTCAATTTCGAATTCATTCCTGGAGTACAGTTCAATTAGAAATATAATGATTTCGATCTGGATTAAAGGAACTTGAAAATTTGGAATTATCCGAACTATGATATTTTAATCCAATTCAAATTTTCTCCAAATACCGAACTGCAAATTATGCTTCAAAGTAGGATTTCAACTTCGAAATAAAAATAAAGCCCAATTACCGCTATATCTGTACACGCTTTACACACACGCGTAAACCCTCAAAACGGGTATAGCTCATCCTGCTTGTAAAAGAAAAAGATATTTACTGAACTTCCAAACGACGAGGTACAAATCCCATGTTTGGAGCTTTCGAAATTGATCTGATTTGAAAAGACGCAATTCTACTTGGAATTGTACTTGAAAATACGGTTGCAGTATCAATATTCTTACATTTTAAGATTCGCAAACTGTTCTACACTCTATTCTAACTGGTAATCGTTTTAGATTTAAAGAGCTTATTCCTAGCAATGATACAAATAAAAATGTTTTTGAAATATTTCTTCATGAATGAAACTGTACAGCATAAATCTCAATACAACCACGGTCATTTTAAGCAGGCTGAACGACCTTCAAGGTTCGTCGCAGCACTGAAATGCAGTTGCGTTTTACCTGACGCGCACGGTACATTTGTCCCTAACCTGGAAAAGATCTAGAAAAATGTGGTAAAAGAAGATCTATAAGGACATTAAAAATAGTCTTTGTATATATCAGTACAAAAAAAAAGGAGAGGATTCCCTAAATTTTTTAATCAGGGGTTAGATCCATACAGGTAGAAGTAGATCTCTTGGGATCATCCTTATTTTGATTGGGCACTAATACCATATCATCACACAAGTTACAGTGAAGATGCTTCCGCTTGTGTTTCATCCGGAAATGCTGATGGAGGTCCTGGACTCCGAAGAATTTCTTGGGACAATGTTTACATCCATAGGATTGTTGACGATGATTCGACATGCTGTGAAGCTTCAGTTGATAATTTTTGACGAATTTCTCCCCGCAACCTTCGTGGGAACAGGCGTAGGATCGACCCTCGGGAGGGCAAGGTGGGTTTTTATTCGGCTTATTCTTCCGACAATCCCGCACGATCCGCTTCCGCGTCTTCTCTCCTGTAGGAGTAATATAGTAAATTGTAAATCAAAGTATATAGATAAAGTAATTAAAATGTAAAAAGAAAATAAATGAAAAAGCAATGTAAAAAAAAATATTTGGTAAAGTCTGTTGGTTTTTACATATAAAACCATTATCAACATCTGAAGCCTTTGAAGGGTTTCTTCATATATCTCAACTCTCAACATATAAAATTAGGCTTCGGATTATGGAATTCCTTATTGGTGCTTAGGTACAATTTAGTTACATTTCGAAACTGAATTTATACTTGAAATTGAATTTTTTCAAACATGGGATTTGTACCTCACATTTGGAAGTTCAGCAAATATCTTTGACGATGATCCAAATCAATTTTGAGGGAAAATTACACATGTTTGTGAAACTTGTTCAGGAATATCAGTAATAATAAAGATCTTATAATGTGTTCCTTATTCTCATTTCAAACTTGAAATCCTAACTTTCAAGAACTTGTAATTCAGTATTTAAACAAACTTTGAAGGCTAAAAAACCACGTTGAAATAATTTCAATTTTCAAGTTCGTTTAATCAGGTTCCGAATTATTATTTTCGCAATTGAACTCGTACTCCAGGAATGAATTGGAAAACCTCACAATTGAAACTCGCGGGTATAATTGAAATTTAAATTATAACCCGAGAAAATTCAATTGCGATCAGCAATCCTATTTTTTCTAGATAAGATGACAAAGGACACTAACAACAAACCAAACACGGGGGATTTATGATTGAGAACATAATTGGAAGCAAGAAAATCAGCAAATGTAAAACATTACTCTAACGTCTTTAAATACAAATTACTTTCTGCAAAAAAAAAAAAAAAACACGTAACTGAATTTGAATTTGAACCTCCAATTGTTTATTATTACCCGATTTACAATGATCAATTCACGGTTTACTATTATCCGTATGGTAATTGAAGATTGAACTCCGGAATTTAAATAACGTAGGAGTTAACCAATTTTGAGCATTTTCAAACACCTCCAATTGTCAATTAGCTAAAAAAAATCTACCTTTAAATAGAACTTGAAAGGAAAATGAATATTCAGGGATGTACATTTTAAATTCTATGGGGATTTCTAAATTTTTGATAGCGATTTACGACAATTTGAGTTACAATTTTGTGACCTTGTTAATGTAACAATGCGTCGATTGAAGGTTTCATCCAGAATATGTTAAACAATTTTCAAAATATGAACGGAAAAATTTAAATTCATAAAATGCCTTCCCAAAATTCCCAAAATGCACGGTATTTAAAGCAGGGAATTTTAAAATTTACAGCCCTATGAATATTATAAAAAAAACCTGGATTTGCCAAGTTGAGGCGTCTGTATAGGGAACATTTTGACGTTGTACTGGAACTTTGGAACGGTAATTGATATTAACGTATTGAAATGGAACTGATAAGGAATTCTGAATTCTATTTTGGATCGCTTCTAATGTTGTAAGTTGTAATAAATCCCTAATATTTTGTTTAAAATACGTTTCTTAAAAAATGTTAAAAATTTAAAAAAAAAAAAAAAAACAGCCTTCCACTCACCCAGATGAACACGTTTCACATGAGCCAAGGCACTATCCCGGCTCTTGAG
>JAQGBT010005744.1:0-13740 GCA_034698585.1 Disparrhopalites patrizii
CCTTTTTCCTTATGCAACCCCCCCCCACCCGCCCAATAAATGACTCATATGATGTTCTCGTCTGTTGCAATGATTAATGGAGACACACACACGTACTTTGAAATTATTGGATATCCCCTTGGCTCCCTTATTATTACCATTTCTTGGTAGGATTATCATATTACATGGTTCATTCCATAATTATGTATTGGGACTTTTGACTCACGTTCCACGCGATTTTTTTCCCCAACTGTTTTTTTTCCTTGGGTTTATTTGCGTCCTCTTTATTAAGCCACATGCCTTATTAGTTCCTCGATGACAAAATGTGGCGGAAGGGACAAGTGCATGTTTTTATCCAATATTTGCTCCTCGTTCCTCTCTCTTGCCTTTGCGCTTTTTTTTTTTTTGCACACACACACGTATGTATATGCATTACTAAAAAGGGGATGTCATATGTCATTCCACTATTCACTTGAGGAAAAAGGACAATATTGGTCGGAGCGCCTACATTCCTTTATATATTTAATTTTTGTTCCTTCTGGGCACGCAGTGCACCGTGTAGTGACAAGAAATTTCCTTTTTTTTCAGTCCTGTTGTGGCCAGTCGTTTGCATTTTCCCAAAATGTGACCTAGGTCAATGGACAGTTGATGAAAAATAAATAATGCGTGGGTGAGGGGCATGACAAAGGAATGTATTAGGACTGTTTATTTTTTTTGTTTTGGTGATAGAATTTGTCTGAGAGCAAGATTAAAAAAAAGTGTGTGTGTATTGGAATGGACACTTGTTGCTGGGCACTCATTTGATGAGAGGAGATAAAGGCATAGTTGCAGTCGTGTTAAAGTGCATGTCGTAATCTGATACTGCCTCTTTGACATGGAGAAGTGGACGATATGGTGAGAGAGAGAAAAAATACGAGAGAGACAGAGAAAAAAATACGAGAGAGAAGAGATAGACAGGAGAGAGAGAGAGAGAGAGAGAGAGAGAGAGAGAGAGAGACTGACGACTGCGAAGGAATAAGAAAAAGGGAGTGTGAAATTCTCCATGATCTTTAATAATAATTGAGGCGAGATATCCTTTATCCGCACACCCATCTCGCTTTATCTCCCTCGCTCTCTCTCCTTCCCAAGGACTCACAGAGCCATGGAAAACACTTGGAGAAAGCCAAGAACCTCTTATTAACTACTCCCTTCACTTTCTATGTAGAGGCACTGTCTCGAGTCTCCCCTATTTTTATTCATTCAATATGTCTCACACGTAATTCACACTTCTGACTTTTCTCATTTGCTACGCAGAGCAGTTTATTTATTTTCTTAATGAATTAATTTTATTTACTACATTTTATATACATACATACCTATTTTTTGTATTTCCGCTCTCCTCGCCCCTTGCCTTTCCCGCCCATTTGTATTCTTCTCCCTTTCAATCTCCTTTTGTCTGAATCTCTCTCTCTCTCTCCTCCTTTCACTCTCTCTTTTCTTTTCTTAATCTCTCTCTCCCTTTCTCTTCTCTTCCCTTCAGTTCTCTCTCTCTCCTCCCTCGCATGTTCTCTGCTGATCTCATTTTTTACCCATACGGGACGACTTTTCTCTTTTCCCAATGTCTTCTTTCCACCCGTTTCTCTCCCATTTCCTTCCCCCTGTTTTTTACTCTCTTTTTCTAAATCATTTCATTGCTCTTGAAATTGGTCCTTTCATTCCCCTTGGATAACTTGGATTGTTGCTAATGTTTTATTTCTTCATTCAGCATAACTTCTGGTTTATTTTCCTTTCCTCTTAAATTGAAATTCCCCAAGTGACACCAAAGTTTCCATTTCACTCCTTCCAACTGCCCCACAAAAGGGAGCATAATAGCATTAAGCATCCATGATATTTAAAAAGAATAAGAAAAGGCTGCATGGTTCCCTTGATTTACTCCACATAAAGGCGGAAGGTTCCCCCCGAAAGTGTCCCCAAATCGCCCCATCGTGACAGGAAGGAAGGAGAGTAATGGCTTCCTTGTCCTAATTGAATTAAGAAAAAATTGTCCCCGTTTATAGATGCGGAGTGAGGAGGAAGAAGAGTCTTTTACATGGAGCAGTTGAAGGGCTTTCAGCCCATTAGGTTTATTAAGAAGAATAGTAAATGCCCCTGTTGAATGTCTTATGGAGTCATGTTCCAAGTGAGGGACAAAAGCACACATCAAGAGAGGGAGAGAGAGACATATTGCTCTAAGAATAACACTTGGGCAATGTCAATGCATGTAAGTATGTGTGGCAATAATAACATGTCATAATAATCTTCTGCATTTATAGCCTCATCCCCCGAGCACTTGTACAGCTCCTGTCCTCCGTGTAAAGTGTAGACGGAAACATCCTACTGTATGGGAGGCATTTCCTATGGCAGAGGATGACAAAGGGAGGGGAAACATGGGTGTACATATGAAGCCTTCGGTGTCAAACCGGCCTAAGTCCCAACATTTCGAAAATGATTTTTTTTAAAAATAAACCAGTGTAGGTTTGTTATATTGCCCCTGAATTCTTGCGGCTCATAGGTCGGTCTAACAGTAAAACAGAGCGAGACAGAGAGGAAAGAACGATACAGAGAGAACAGAGCGAGACAAACGACAAGCAAAAATAATAGCGAGACAAAAAGGTGAACTTAGCGAGACGGAAGAGAAAAAAACAAAGAGACAGGGATAGGGCTGAAATTTGCAGGAATTCGTTTTGTCCCTGTTAATATATGCTTAATGTAGCGAAATCTCGATTTCGTTGCCAAAATGGACTACAAATAAGTCCATGGACTTTATTCCTTAAAATTTGCGATATTTTGTAAACGGGTTGCACTGGATTAGCGAAAATTTGCACACTGGTGAGGCTATACACGACGGGAAAAGTTTGACCAATTGTAAGTATTGATATCTGTATACAGATATCAATACTGTATACAGTCGTTTGCGCTTCCTACAAAATTTGTTCCAATGGACTTAAGCTGGATTGACTCCGAACCCCACATAAGCAGGTTTACGTACATGTGTAATGATTGAACACAAGGAGGAGGAGATTACAAAGTCGTTTACAGTGTCAGTGTTGACGATTGTATTAATAGTTTCTCTGCCCAGACACACAGACGAGCATAAAGGAAGGGAAAGAACGGCGAGAGAGAGAGAGAGAGACGTAGGGAGAGAGAGAGGTAACGAAAGGGAGAGAGACATTATCCTTCTTTCTCATGGAGAGAATAAAAAACGGGAGAGACGGAGTGACAAGGACTATTCACATTCCATGCAAATCCTCTCGTCTTGCTAAGGGGGTAAATGTTAACGAAGAGAGAGAGAGAGAGAGAAGAGAGAGAGAGAGAGAGAGAGAGAGACTCGATGCGTGGGTCTCTCTGCTCATTCTTCATTCTGCTCCTCTTTTGTTTTGATCACACTTGCCATCTCCATGTGCAGCACACTCATTAGAAGCTGTGGAGTCCCTTCAATTAGCTCTGATTCCCCTCATCAGGATTTATTTGTGTCACAGCAGCCTTGTCTACACAAGGGAGGAGAGACAAAACAAACAAATGGAAAGAGAGAGATAGAGGCCGGGAGGACAGGGAAGTCCTCCTCATTCCACCCCCACTCTCGCCCTTCTTCTTTCTTGTCTGAGAAAATCCCATTTTTTTGAAACATTTTTTCCTCTAGGCTCTTGCAATACCAATAACACTATAAATAATCTGAGGCCGAATATTTACACAATTTCCTCCACTTCCTCCCAACATCTTTTGTTCTTCCTCTTCTCCTCTTAATTATTACAGGGCTCTCTCTCTCTCTCGGACTTGAGAGTGTGGGAATTTTCTTGACCGCAACCGCAAGAAATACGGCGAGAGTGCAGAAGATAGTGAATACTCTGTATATTGCCCTGGTCAGCCGCTATTTTAAAGTGTGAGACATTTTTTTTTGTTCTTGTGGTTTTATGACAGAAACTGTGTGAAGGAAATTTTGGAAAAGCCAAGCCTACGTGTTGAAATAAAAAAAAATGTCAAAAACAAAAGGAATACAACTGCAGTTGTTTGGTTGATGTGGAACAGGTGGTTTATTTGGGGAGAATTTTCCCCCGTGGAATTCTTTGCAAGACACTTTTTTTCCTCATCCACGCTTTCTCTTTTCGCTCGGATTTCCTTGCAAGTGTCGTGATTAGTTGTAATAGAGGAATATCTGCAGGTATAATATAACAATGATTTGCAATACAAAACTTTGGGATGTGTGTATTGGTGTACGTAAAAAGGGACGGAAGGTCAGGTTTTCAGGGAATTCAGGTCAAGAGGCGTTTTTACGGTCTCAAAAAAAATATATCCTACATTCATTCTAGCCCGACGCTTCTGCAATTTCTTTTTAAGAGAAAGAATGTGTGCAGCTATGAAAGCCAAGAAGGAATTCCTAAACAAATCCCGTGCCTGGCATTGAGCATGAAAAAAAAAATTAAATTGAGACGTAAACACAAAAACTGAATCTTGATTGTGAGCTATCAATGTGTTCTTTGGCATAAAAGACACAACACTAACAAAAAAAGAGAATTGTGTAAATACCAAGGAAAACCTTGTTGTATTGGTTAAGGGGCAATTACGCATAAACATGGGCTTTTCACGCCACAGCCCAGTGAATTTGAGCATGGCATGCTTGAAGGGGAAATAATCAGTAGCACAACCACCAGCCAATGTAGCTAATTAAGGATTTAGGAGCATTTCTTCATTGCAGCGTGAGGTTCACTGAACAAAACAGTCCCATAGCTTGCTGATTGTTCTCCCCTTCTCACCTAATTTTTTTTATTATTTTAAAATTCTTTCTTTTTTTTGCCACAAAAAAAAATCACGTGCAAACATAGATGCAGTAATTGGTGTAACAGGAAAAAGTGAGGAACTGTAATAAAACTAATGTGAGAATTATTGTTAAATAATTCTTAATGGTCAAATAAAATTGTCTTTTTTACAGTTGGGCTGGAAGCGTTTCTGGTTTGTGTTGGATGGACGCCTCCTCACTTACTACAAGAGTAAGTCCGAGTACGAGAGTCTCTCCGCCTGTTCTGGCTCCGTTAATTTGGGCATCGCCACTAATGTCAGTCCCATCCGAGCCTCCAAGGGCTATCCCCTGCAGATTGTGACCAGGACTCAAGTCTACTATTTGGTACGGCCTTTCCTCTACATAGACCATTTATGCATCACAGATTTCTAGATACACAGTTTATCCCCTTTTCCTTTGGACAATGATTTCTCACTGTTTTGAGGCCATGGTTTTTCCTACTTTCAAAAACTAGTTGAGTTTTGCACTTTTCCGCTTCGTGTAATCCATATTGACTTGGTTGGGTGTAAATTGAAAGTGAGAAGGTGTGTCTTGTACGTATTTACAGCGTGCGGGTGACAAGGCTCAGTTGGACAGGTGGCTGATTGCGATCCAAGAGGCGGCCACAATACCACCCAGCATTTCCCTGCCATATTGGACGGATCCTGGGATCCAATTTTATAACTACACATTTCAAGCTCTGTCACAATGCGTGAGTGACAAATCTGTCATACTTCCTACATTCTTCTCTCATTTGTCTGTGTACATGTTTGCTTTCCTTTAGTCTTTCATTTTTTTTTTCATTTCACTTTCTGTTGCTCCCTTTTTTATTTGGTTTAACTCCCTCTCTCTGATTTTCCTTTTTTATTTGGTTTAACTCCCTCTCCCTGATTTTCCTTTTTCAATTGGTTTAACTCCTTCTCTCTGATTTTCCCTTTCTGTTTTTTCCTTCGTCTTTTCTCTGCTGTTGTCCTTCTCTCTTGTTTTGATTTTCTCTCCTTCTCTGTTTTTATCTCTGCTTTTTTAATCTATCTGTGTTGTTTCTCTTTTGAACTTCTCTCTTTCTCCTGTGAGTTCCTATCTTGCCCTGTTCTTCTCTATCTCTGTCTAATTTCCATTTCGTGTACTTTTCCAAGGAAATTGAGTTCCCCCAAATGAACCAGTTGTTGGAATAATTGGTCTAAAGTTAGTTATACACTCCTTTGATTGACGATTGCAGTCTCTCAACGCCTCCACGGATGACTTGTCAAGTGTGCCGAATGTGCCAAAGAACTTTTATCGTCCCGCCCCCTCGTCGCTCCTGAAAAAATGTCACAGCTTTGCGTCCCTCAACTTCAACTTGAACACCTCTAGTCTCTTTGGAAGTTCCTCGGGCCCGAAAGGTCTGAGTGGCTCTCAGAACAGTGGGACACGAAGTTACTGGGATATCAGCAACGAGGACTTCCTCTCTCAGTCCTACAATACCTACCACTCCACCTTGGGTTACAAGTCCACTAGGAAGGTGAAGGGGAAGCGCCGGAGCAAGTCGGAGGACAAGGCAGACAAGGATAATCGTCAGAGTGAGAGTATTATGCAGAGGAACAATAAGACTAATTTAAGCAAGATGCGTCACACCTCCTCCATGCTCGTCCTGGAATCCTCCCCCCAAGCGGGGGAACTCCGCCGAGAATTAGCCCGGAAGCTCTCCATCCCCTCCACCTTGAGAGAAAATACGGGGAGTAGTCCGAATTCCGCTCAGCATAACGTGACCCCGAGTGCTGGACAAAGTCGACCGGTACCTGTGAAGGCTCCCCGCCAGAGCAAATTGACTGCTACGGGCACACCCCCCACCCGACACCCCCTGGGGAACATCTACTCCAATTGTCAAGAGTCCTTCCCTCACACGCCGTCCCCGCTAGACACACACGAAGACATCCTCCTCAATCCTCAGCACGACTACGACGAGATTTTGGACCTTGACCCCGGCATCTACGAGCCTTGCGGTCTGCCCCAGGCGGTTGGGACCTCCTCCCCGACCGAGGGAATCTATGAGAATGTGGGGGAGAGTCACAAGATGAGTCGGCAGGCTCAAAACCCCAAAATCAGTCAAATCATGGATGATCCCTGGGAAAAACTCCCGCCCTCCCCCAGGAGCTCCCGGGTGGGCGGGTCAGAGTCAGCTTGTGCCATGAGTGCAAAAAACAGGAGGAGTCTCCACAGTCGCGATAGCGGCTCCGGTCGCAACTCTCTCGTGTCCATTGCAGAAATGCCGGAGAAGGAAAGTGTCCCCAAAAGATCCAGCAGGAATCTGGAAGGGATGTTGGGGGAAGCTGGAGGGAGCCCTGGAGACGCCTCCAAGATTCAGTATGAGCAGTATTTATGGGAAAGGGGCAACAGTGACAAAGACAGTGACAGTGGGGCTAGTGAGGCCAGCAAGGGCTACAAAAGAAAGGGGACGAAAAGACACACGATCACGGGCTTCTTCCAAAAGATTTTCACCAAAGGGGAGAAGAATAAAAAGAGGGGTGGGGACTCTCCGGATGGTCGGGAGATGGTCATTAGTAGGCCGGTGGAAGTCCGAAAAATCCCCAGGGAGGACTCCGCTCGATCCATGTCTTCCAACAAAAGTTCCCGTTCCACCCTTTCCCGAGCAACATCCTCCTCCGAGGAATCTTCCGGGGGACACAGTCAGTCAAAAGTGCTTCCTCACCTCCGAGGTCTCAAGCCAGCCGTGGGAGCCAATTTTAGTAGCAGTGAGGACCTTTTGCAGGAACTGAATAAAAAAATTGGGGAGAGAAAGACTTGTTCAGCCTTGATGCAGTCACAAGCCCCGGAAATGACGTCAGTAACTCCGCCAGTCAAGAACGAAAGATTGTCCAGGAAGACCGGAGGTCCAACTTCCGAATTCGGTGTGGACAGAGAAGAGAAGCGGGATAGACATTCTACAGTGTCCTTGTCAACCTTTCAATCTGGTCATAAAACCCTTCCTCCACGCTATTCTGCTCCAGCCTCCTCCTCTTCCGCTGCCATGACGGAATACCAGCGGAAACTGGACCAATTCAACCGATTGTCAGCCTCCTTAACACCCAGTTTTTCCGCCGTTCTCAGTCGCCCGCATCACCATCCCCTGTACAGGGACAGTCCCACGACGAATCACCTGGGCAGTAATGGGAGTGCCAAGACCAAGGTCATTCGCTCCCGCTCCTGCCGCGTCCGATCCATGTCCGAAGAACCTCCACTTCTCCCTCCCAAGATGAAACAGGCCCAGAAGGTCAACTTGTACGACGTCCCCATGAATAACAAACCCGTTGAAAGCTCCATCCTCCTCCGACTCCAGAAGAAGAACTCGGCCCCGGACATTCCTTTCTCCTCCTTGCCTCCCCATTGGTCCATGACCCTACCAGGTGGCGAAGGGAGTAGCAGCAATTTATTTCGGAACAGTTTCGATAGGACCACATCTCGGGATTTCAACTCTCCTACTGCTGTCGATTACGAGAATAATAATTTCCCAGGTCAGAGCGTTGGAAATACGAAAAGTTCGAATGCTCCCGTGCCTCCGCCCAGACCCCCGAAACCGGATCTTGCATCAACCTCCTCCCTCCAGGCTATTTCAGCACCCAAGACGAGTTTAGCTCCCCCCACAGGTACCACTCCGT
This sequence comes from Disparrhopalites patrizii, assembly GCA_034698585.1. Classification (NCBI taxonomy): domain Eukaryota; kingdom Metazoa; phylum Arthropoda; class Collembola; order Symphypleona; family Sminthuridae; genus Disparrhopalites; species Disparrhopalites patrizii. The sequence goes on from JAQGBT010005744.1 coordinate 8,407, forward strand.
ATGTAAATGTTAAGCCTTCCTCCTTGTCCAAGGACTTTCGCCCACCACGGCCAGAAAAGCCGAAGATGAAGAGAGAAAATTTACAACTGAAAGAAGATCCTATTCCTCCTTCCGAATCCTCAGATGAAGTTCAGTCTGAGGAGGAGAATAATCCCGGTGAAGAAAGTACTGCAAAGGGAGAGGAAAAACGTTTAGAAAAAATAAACTCCGACGCTCCAGACCAAGATGCGGCCCTGGAGAAAGACTCAATAACGGCTGAATTAATCCCCGACGAGCCATGTGAAGGTTCAGCCATAATCAGTTTGCGAACGACCACCGTCGCCCCTGCCACGAGCTTACAGGCACAAGTCCTGGAAATCCCGGAGATGCTCATGATATCCACCTCCCGTTCTCCCACGTGTTCCAACACTTCCGGGGACATAGACAACCTGGAGATCTTGTCAGATGCTCGGACAGCGGGCTCTTCTTCCAGGTCATCTTTCTCCGCCGGAGCGTCTTCCTCCTCTTCTGCATCCGCATCCGCCTCCTCCGCTTCTTCTCGATCCTCCTCCGAACCCACTAGTCCTACAGAAGTCTCTCAAGCATCCCAGTCTTTGTGCCATGAGGAGATGAGTGAAGAGAGTCCGCTGGAGGTAGATGTGATACCAGAAGAGAGGAATTCTTCCCCTTCTCCATATGCAGTCCCCGAGGGAAAGTCTCCATTGCCCACAATAGTCATTGAGATGGACGACCAGAAGATTGAGGAGGAAGTTGAGGATGACTCAATCCCATGCGAGACCATCCTCATTCCTCCAGCGGAAGCCGATTTGGACGGACAGGAAGAGTCGGAGAGGAGAGGGAAGGCGGAAGGGAAGGATAAAATGGAGCTAGATGTCCAAGGAGTCAAAAAGGAGTCAGAAGTGGACGAGACTGTCCTTGTTCCCCTTCCTGATTTGACCTCCGCCCAGGAAGATTCCTTTGATGACGGCTCTCATTTCTACGATGATGTGCCCTTTGAATCCCCGATCCAGATTCACTACGCCAAAATTCAATCTGTCCCCTGGGAAACTGTAAGTGTAGTTCGATATGGGGAAGGATCCCTCCAAAATTAAGAGATGTGAATTAATTAAATATTTTGAAGGATGATGATTGATGATACTTTCCGGATTTGCAGGTGGAGGAGACGGAGGAGGAGATCTACGAGCTGTATGACGAATTCCCGGCGGATCCCACGTACTGTCCTCCGGCTGTAGCCACGTCCCTGGCCACGTCCACGGCCTCTTCCATGGAGATGACGGCCACTCGGATGGACTCCGTTCTTTGTCATTATTCCTCCGGCATGGAGGAGCTCCAGGAGTATTTGGATGGTGAGGAAGAACATGAGGAGGAGAAATCGGGGGATCTCCGGCGGCAGGCGGCGGTGAAGAGAAATCCCGCCGTGAGTCGATTGGGCCACAGTTCTGCCATTGAACAACTCAAGAAGATCACCGGAAGCTCTGCTCCCAGCAACAGTCAACTCGGGGACGGAAGCGGAGAATCTCCCTAAACTAATATCACCTTCCCCTTTCCGAAAGTCTTTAATTTTCTCAATAATTACTAATGACTACACTGAAAAGCATTTTCCATACCAAGCAATGAGACTTGTAACGAGCAAAGGCCTTTTACTCCCTACTCCTGGTGTCCCAGTGGAAGAGTGATTCTTCATATCGCAGTAATAGGAGAACCTTTTTTTTTTTCGCCAGAAACAGAGGGCAGAGGACAGAATGCAAATGAGTTTAATAAGATGTATAACAAGGAAGAAAAGGACAGAAGATTACTACAAGGGTTGTGTGCGTATAACATAAATGTTTAGTTTATATTTAAAGCGTCTCCACAAAAAAAAAATGCCTTGACTTCCTGCACTTGATAAGGATTGGAGAGGTCCCATCAACAAATGTATAAAGTGACATCCAATGTTATATCCAGTTCATGTCCAGCAGTTTTTTTTATCACTCTCTCCCTGTAAAATTCGATCACTGACAATTGAAATACATATTACACACATTTCAAATTCGCGTCATCCACAAAGTCTTTTACACTTGGATTGCAGTTTTTATTATTAGAGAAAAAAATGTCCATAGAAGCAAACTGTATCTACCGTGTGGCTTGAATATGTATATATTTCTACATATGTATGTATATAATATAATATTAAATCGCAATAATAATATTTGCAAGTAAACTTTAGACTTTAAACTTGTCTGTACTTTTTTTTTGATTAATGATTAACAAAAGCTAACTATGAATTTCTCTCTCTCTCTCTCACTCTCTCTCTCTCTCTCTCTCAATCAGGATTCAGCCGGTGGTCACATGTCATGTCGTCTCCTTCGTCCATACACCGTGAATGCTTAACTCTGATTGATTAAAAGTGTACACATAGTGGCATTATTAATAGGGAAGAAATGGGTCAACCAAACGTCGGTCTCGCACGTGTCCCATTGATTGCCCCGAAATGCTACGTGCATGTCTTCTTCTTCCTCTTTGGCCCGATTCAGCCTTTTCAAGGAGAGCGAGACAGAGAGACAGAGAGACCACGGATGTAGACAAAAGAGAGAGAGAGAGAGAGAGAGAGAGACGGAGAGGAGGTGCGAACATTCTTTGGGGTCTGATAGCCATCGTCATATGATTAGCACATTTTAAATTTTCCGTGTATGTTCTGAGTTTTTAAAAAAAATTATATAATATTTATTTTTCCCGTGTGGACTTTCGCCTACATAAGTTTTTTTTTGCATGTCGCCCTGTCTCCATGCATACGTGATATAAAGTAAAGTTTAATTTCCTTTCTCCTGCTCTTTCCCCATTTTACTTACAATTAGATATCCAATGTACGAGTTCAAAATTCCGACACGGAGTTTCCATATCAATTCTTGTCATGCCTTTTGAAACTGTACATGTGCCCACTGCGTTTTTTAGTATGTTCGTCGCACACGCTAAAATTCTCCAGTAACTCATACATTGTCGGAGTATGTAATCCCTATGTAGTGTCCTAGGGCCGTCTACGTCCATATTCCCCTTCCTCATATAAAGATATTTCTCCCAAAGCATGCATGGACCATGAACTGCACGATAAAAAATGATTATTTGTGTATTATTTGTGCATGTGTACATACTATATGTACATTAAAGGACAAATAAAAACGGGGGCAAGTAGTATGTGAATCAGGGCAAAAGTAAGTTCCATGGGTGTAAAAATAGTAAATCCGGGAAGTTAAAATCTTATTTTTTTTTCAAGACGGAGGAGGAGGACCAGAGGTTACATTTACATGGATACATAGACTTGCGTGCATTGCTTTTTGGCTGTCTGACATGATGTACGTGCACAGGGGATGACAAAACATGAGGCTTTGTACTATGAGGCAATGTAAATAGTATACTCAGCAACCGATTAAACAACAACACTCCGCTTAATCATCTCAGACAAAGTCCACTCACACTTTGTCTCGAACGCATTGGTAGTAGTAGTACACAGTTTTTATTATTATTAATAGTAATCCAGCAGACAAGAGGAGAGCGGACACCAGGAGACGATATGGCCAGAGGGGGAAGGGGTACAACTTTTAGTAATCGATTAATTATTATTAGCAAATACTAAAGTCCGGCTTTGTAATTGTGCATAATCATCAAAAAATGTCAAACTCCGTATATCAGGAAAAGGAGGAGCGGGGAGACAACAAAAGGGAGATAAGCCCAGCAAGGGAGAGTCAAAGCAAGCAGAAAGGGAAAGAGCAGGGAAATGAGAGATTTCCAGAGAGGGAAAGAGTCAAGGAGAAAGAGGGAACACTTCCAAGGGAAAGCGAGACCGTGACACAGAGGAGAAGTAATGGGGGAAAGACAGGAGAAGGTGACCAGAAAGAGAAACATGTGAGGATGTGAGTGAGTCAAGAGAAAACTCAAGGGGCCATCAAGGCAAGAGAAAATATCAATTCAAAGAGAGACACGGAGGCCTTAAGCCTATGGAGAAACAATATTCAAAGGGGGAGAAAGAGATGCACTCGAATGGAGGGAAAGAAAAGGAAAACACAGAGACAGGGAAAACGTACAGAGAGACAAATATTGAAAAGAGAAAGAAAGGAGAAAGAAAAGGAAGAGACAGAGAGAGGGAAAACGTACAGAGAGACAGATATTGAAAAGAGAAAGAAAGGAGAAAGAAAAGGTGCAAGGAGACACAAAAATACTTCGAAAGGAGAGAAAAAAACAAGGAGAAAGAGAGACAAAGGCAGAGGAGACAGAAGAAATGCATTCGGATAAAAAAAGTGCAAGATATAGAGAAAACCCGAAAGATGCCGAACGAGAAATGCCGTCACAGAATTGAAGCAACGTGGGCGGAAAGAGAGAAAGAAATTGCAGATTGAAGAATTGTACATTAAACTAAAGCTAAAGAATGGAGAAAAGATCGTAATTGGGAGTGTCAAGAGACAGGAGTGAGATTGACAGAGGGGAAAACAATATAAATAGACACCGGTGTGTGTGTGTGTGTGTGTGTGTGAGAGAGAGAGAGAGAGAGAGAGAGAGAGAGAGAGAGAGAGGGAGAGCGAGACAGTAAAGAGAGAAAAAAGACATAGATAGTAAAGAGAGAAAGAAAGACAGTCAAGAAAGAAAGATAGAGACAGTAAAGAGAGAAAAAAGACAGAGACAGTAAAGAGAGAAAGAAAGACAGGGAGTAAGAGCGAGACAGTAAAGAGAGAGAGAGAGAGAGAGAGAGATGTAGCAAAAGGCAGTGAAGAGAGGTAGAATTAAGAGTGAGGAAGAAAATAGGAAAGAGAAAGAGAGCGAGCAAATAATTGTGAGAAAATGGGAGAAAGGATTGGTTGGGAGAAGCGAAGGGTGTAAAACGGAGGGAATAATACTAATAATAGAACTGGCATAACTCGTAATTCGTAATCAATAATCAGTATTCTGTTGTCAAATGAGGATTAATACTGCCTCGTCAGCAGATGGGAAATGAATGAAGTCGGTGGATGTCCAAAGTGTCCATGGAGGTTATGAGAGAGGAGCATGAGGCGGGTACGTGAGCAAAAGCTCGGTTGACTGGCATTTTCATGAGAAGTCCCAATATGGCCAAATAATGCTTCCAAGTAGTGGCAAAAAAAAACTTGAGAGACGACGTGAGGGAAAGCCGGTCGACGGAATCTAATGGTATAATGATGATGAAAATCCCTATTAAAATACAGTCATTTATGGATTATGTATTTATGAAGGAAGATTTGTATTTGGATTGAATTGTATTTAGTATTTAGGGCAGCCATGAGCAAACTAGTGACTTTGGTCACCCGGGTGACCATTGGCCGATTTCGATGTGACCATTGTCGACATTTG
>JAQGBT010005745.1:0-13736 GCA_034698585.1 Disparrhopalites patrizii
CTTCCCTACGCTCCTATCCTTCCCATTACTTCCCTACGCTCCTATCCTTCCCATTACTTCCCTACGCTCCTATCCTTTCCATTACTTCCCTATTTTTCCCCTTACGTCACTATTTTTCCCCTTACGTCCCTATTATTCCCCTTCCGTCGCTATTATTCCCCTTACGTCACTATTTTTCCCCTTACGTCACTATTTTTCCCCTTACGTCCCTATTATTCCCCTTCCGTCCCTATTATTTTTCCCCTTACGTCCCTATTATTCCCCTTACGTCACTATTTTTCCCCTTACGTCCCTATTATTCCCCTTCCGTCCCTATTATTCCCCTTACACCCATATTATTCCCCTTACGTCCATATTATTCCACTTACGTCCCTATTATTCCCCTTACGTCCCTATTATTCCCCCTACGTCCCTATTATTCCCCCTACGTCCCTATTATTCCCCTTACTTCCCTATTCTCCTATACTTCCGCTTACTTCGCTAGTACCTGAACCACGGTACCTGAATTATTTTTGTAACTTCAAAACTATACCAAAACGAATGGTCCATGGACCAGGAGAAAGGGATGCTAGTTGCGCTTGACACGCTCTTTCTGATCCATTGGTCGTGTCCAATTTAATAGGTGAAAGAGATACCACCAACTGTCGTGTAATTTCTGCTCCGATTTTCCAGGGGTTCCTTTTCTACTAGCCTAGCGTCCATTGAGTGCTGAGCAGGACGCAGGCGAGTCTGTAGCCTTAACTTTTTTGTAGACAAAGACTTACTATTGACCAGTGACTGATGGAAAGATTCGTTGGACCTACTGTCACCAATTGCCGCATGGCACTTTTAAGGTAATTATATTTTCATTTTTGTAAGGTTGCCAGGTTTGAACTATAAGAATTGACATAAACCATATACACAACACGTTCAGGTACTAGGGAAGTAAGAGGAAGTATAGGAGAATAGGGAAGTAAGGGGAAGGATAGGAGCATAGGGAAGTAAGAGGAAGTACAGGAGAACAGGGCAGTAAGGGAATAGGGACGTAAGGGGAATAATAGGGAAGTAATGGGAAGGATAGGAGCGTAGGGAAGTAATGGGAAGGATAGGGGCGTAGGGAAGTAATGGGAAGGATAGGGGCGTAGGGAAGTAATGGGAAGGATAGGAGCGTAGGGAAGTAATGGGAAGGATAGGGGCGTAGGGAAGTAATGTAATGTAATGTAATGTAATTGCTTTATTGTCAAGATTCACAGTGTACGCACTGATTTCCAGAAACAGACATTTTAACATTCCTTCTCATGACCTTAGGAGTATACACATTATACAGTTATATAAATATACGTTTTATGTAATACAATAGTAGAAGTAATGGGAAGGATAGGGGCGTAGGGAAGTAATGGGAAGGATAGGAGCGTAGGGAAGTAATGGGAAGTATCAGAGGACAGTACGTATGTGCATGAGGGAAGTAATGGAGAAGTAAAGGTGCGGCGCCGTTTTTTTTTTTCAGTTAGCACGACCCATATTGGTATATTCGAATGGTAATAGTTTATTAATGTTTTAAAAATTAAATTAAATACGCGTAACTGGGCGAAAGTTAAAGTATGAAGGTTATACGTAAAAGTAAAACTACAGGTTAAAAGTTGAAAACAAAAAAAAACAGTCGTTCAGTTGTAAGAATGTCGTTCGTGATTATGAATAGTTATTCACTTATTAAGATGGGGGCTCATTTGGAGAATCCATTCCACATTATGAAGCAGTAAAGGCATGCCAAAGTGCTGAGCAATTTCTTTGAATGTCTTCAACCGTTCAGCTGTTTGTGCTGTATTCACAACCGTTTCCAACTCACCAGCACAGACGCATCGCACTTTTATATTATCTTCTTTTATCTTTGTAATCGCCAAAAAAATTATTGGTGAGCTATCAGCTTTAATCAAAATATGCATACGTATATCACATATGCTTTATAACGGACAAAGAAGCTAGGCATTACCTGGTGGCACTTCTTACACTGCAAATCCTGCAGGACATACGCCATGAGTTTACGATTGACAACATCCACTAAACCAACTTCCATCTCAGCAGTGTCATACTCTGTCTTACAAGTTGGGCATCTCCAAACAGGCCTAGGAACCAAATGAAAGAGCGGTAAATAAAGAACGTCATTTATGCAATACATCATCAAGGAAGAATGAAAACGAAATGAAATCGGAGAAGCTTACAATTCTTTGGAAATATCAATATTTGGATCCTTGCATAGATCAATGTCACGGCATTCATTACAGACTTTGCAAATGACCTCAGGAAGAACAAGTGACACACATGGATCTCGCCATTGAGCTTCTTCGCTAAACTCTCCGATTCCAATGAGCTTGAGCATGTTCCGGCGTAGTTTATACGCTTCTTCGTCTATGGATTTGTCCAGCGATAAAACCTAAAATGAACAACACTAATGTTGTAGGCTTAGAATGTATACCTGATTAATATTCCAACACTGATACTTGGTGTTACCATAAACTTACTCTATGAATGGCTTTTACAAACTGGAGAGCTGGCTTGTCTTTTTCCCGTGTCGAAAATGAGTACGTGGGAATCGTTCCACTTTCCGGTGGAATGTATGATGAGTACTTTTTGTCTATTTGTTGAACTATTCTACAACGTAAATGTGAAAATGACTGGTTACAACACAAACGTATCAAAACGTCTCTTTAAAGATATTACAGGAAGTATAGGTAATAGGTATACAAATATACACCGTCGTTTAAGAATCATGCATGTGAAACTACTATACATACTTTCACCGTTTCACCGATCGGTGACCCTATATGTATTATCTGATCTAGACAGTTTCTCCTAATACCAACGTGAAAGCATAGGAGTCACTTGGTTAAATTTTAATTATGAAATAAATAAACCAATTAATTATTTTTGCAGCTAAGCTCCAACAAACTTCATGAGAAATGATTCTTAAATGACGGTATACTGTTCAACTTACAAAAATAAACTCTGGGTCAACTCTCCTTGAACGAGTTTCTTTGCATAATCAGTTGTGTTATCCAGCAGAGGATTGTTATGCAATCTTCTAGGAGTCTGAGATCCCCTTCGCCTCCTCACTGGAGTGTGACCAGGCGTAATACCCTCAAACTCATCGCTCAAATGCCGATGTATGTTAAGAATGTAACTTGCCACTATTGTTTGGAAATTACTACGGCAGTTTCCAACGTCAGGCAAATAATTCACCAGCGCCCAGCTCATTTCCATTTCTCGCTGTTCCACAAGAACAAAAAATTAAAAGTACTGTGACGAATTGCTATTGTTTCAGAACCTACAGTCTTGACTAGCTCGCGATAATCAGTCGAATCACAATAATCAGTGAATGTTAACGTACATTAAGGGGCAGTTATTAAATAATCTTACATCCTCATCGTCGTCCTCTTCCTCATCATCGTCCTCGACTTCTTCTATATCGCTGTCCTGTTCACTATCGCTGTCATCGTCGCTGTCTTTCCTTTTTTTACTTTTTCGCTTTCGATATTTTGACACAGTTTTTGAAAGCTTGCTCTTATTGTTGGTCGCTATGGACGCTGGATCGGGGACTCGTCCTTTAACTCCAGCAAAGTTAGCCTGGAGTTTAAACATTAAGCATATTTGATGTTCAACATCGACAAAAAAAAGGATGCAGTGAAAGAAATAAGTGTATGTACGTATTTCTGCACAACAACCGACAACGTTCTTTTTTATACTTGACGTGTAACTTACAGAATCCAACCACATAAGATACTCCCACGAACGTCTCATTTTGATGTCGATGGTATGGAAAAATTCTCGATTCTTAATATTTGTTGTCACGTATTCGATGTAGCCTATGGCATCCGCCACTCTGTTTTTCTTCGTGCAAATTATCAGTTTACTGAAGTCACCATAAACAACTGCGGAACCTAAACGCATAAATTCAGCTACCAGCTGAACCCAAAGTACATCAAGATTCGTGTTAAGATGTTCCGACAAACGTTACTACTATATCGAAAAGCGATTAAAAAGAAGCATATACTAAAATTATTTAAGAAATCAAATTACACAATAGCTCACGCGTATATCTGACATACCTGAATAAACAGCTTTTTCATTAAATTGTTCAATGTTTTCCGCAAGGCAGGATCATACAACAAGGAATGTGGAGTGCGAAGCCATCTGTAAGAGTCCATTGTTTATTATATAGCATGTTTACTTTCTTTCACTCGCACGTTTGTTTATGGCAAGAATACTACGGCTTACTCCTTTGTTAAAGCTTATTTTTCTTTTTTCTGGAACAAAAATTAATCTCACCGATAAAAAGTAGTTAACTGGAAATCCGCCTGTTCATTTCTATGGATGGAAACGTCTCGAAGCCATGCGTTTACCATTCCTCGGAGAACTCGAAACGCGTTGCTACAAAGAGCTGTTTCATCGTAACTGGAAAGCGAGGGTCCGGGCGTGTTTCCAATCATTTCTTCAAGAGATTGTGCTGGCAAATTATCAAATGCAACCGTAGCACAAGTTCCTTCAATGTCATGTACATGATGAGCTTGCAGTAGAGTATTCACAGCTAGTCCATCAAGTTCTAATTCCACGCAAACGCTTGAATAGCAACCGGGATTATTTATGACGATACTATTGTGTTCTTCAAACTCAGTGACTAATCTGCAGCGAATAAAACAATAATTACGCTCAAGGCAACACAGGTTTACTATAATATTCCTTGCGCACAAACTTTACCTGTTATCATCCGCTTCTTTTCCTCCTAAATCCGGTTTTTCAGTCTGGGAGCACCAAAGTATGTAATTATTTTTCATAAGCTGTCGAGCATACAGGACATCACAAGCGTATAGACAGGAGTCTGTTGGTAAATTTCCCACGGGTATGTGGAAGTACTTGCTCTGATTTAGAGACACATTTAAAACCGTTTTTATCCTTAGGAAATGCCGTATGACAAAGCTACATCCAACACGTTGCCAATCCATCACATTGTATAAATTATCAACATCCGACACATGGATGGGGACCAAAGGGAAGTCAGCCATTGCAGGAACTGCATTCGTCCACACCGGTAATGCTACGTACGTAAATGATTAAATAAAAAAACATTGATCAGCATATTTTCTACTATGTATGTTAAATTATAAAATTAAAAATAACTCACGAATTTTAGATTGCACGGCAATAAAAGTCGGTCCTCTTTTTTCTTCCTTGTAAGTCTGAAGCAGTCGTTGCAAATAACGATACACTTGCTTAGGGTCAGTTTCAACTCTGGATTCGAAAGTGTAGTCAGGTTCCATAATATTGTCTTCTCTCTCTCCTTTTGCAATTCTACATGGGTACAAACATGTTAGTGTGTATTCAAGAATGATGGACAACTATTCCACAAAGTAATTCAGATGCAATTTTTTAAGCAGTAATTTTAATTCTAAATTTTGGCTTACACGTACCTGTCAGCTCTAACTGCATTATACATACTATTTAGGTTTGGGATTTGGTTTGTCCTTACAGTGTCTACCGCGAATAAAGAGACTTTCTTCGACGGTGGGATGAAAAGCGCAACAATTGTTTTGTTCCCACATTTATGATGGTACAGGTACAAGTGTTTAATGTGATTCAGGTCAATGTAAGGCAACCCATTATTGTTAGTGCCAATATCACGGTAGTTTAATTGGTGCAACTCGAACGTGTCACCTACGTCCCGCATGGTTCTGGCTGCCTGGCGGTCCACCGTTACAACACAACCCAAGTTTACGATGGCACGGAAAAGCAACGGCATTTGAGCCTCATAAATCCCATCAATGGCTGGATTAGTCGCGATATCCGTGTCGATTTCACTAAATAAATGCCATGATACTCAATAACCAGTTTTAGAATAATGTCTTTCGAATTCGAGGAAGGTTTTGCGTATGAGTAAATATGAGTAAATAAATCAGCATACTTGCATGTCTGCCGAAAAAGTTCCTCTGGAATGGAATACTCATATAAGTGCAATGAATGCTGAGCTCTAGGTAAAATCTTCGTACTCTTTCTGTAATGTTCCCCTTCCAATTTTGGTTCCTTTGAGTTTAAGTAAAAAATTCTTGGCACCATTAATTTAAGCTGATGCAGCTCAGTACCCACCAGAGCCCAAAGTTTAAACATTCCTGGGTGTCCAGTCTCAATCAATTGAATTATCTGCCATGGAGTATCAATTAGCGTTCTTTGAGCCCGACGAAGGAATCCCCCCAATGTCACAGGTGCAACAGCTCTCCGGTCATTGTTTGCGTTAGGCGCATTCCTGCTAAAGCTAAAATCATCCGATTCATCCTGCGTTCGCAATCGCTTTAGCCGTTCGGTTCGTTGTTTCTTTTGAAATGTCCACTTTTTCTTATGAAATACTACCCATGCTGAAATAGATTTCTGTATAAAGACAATTAGAACATTAGATTATTTCTTTAACACGAAATTTTTTTACACTTAAAATTGCACTTACAGCTGTGTTTCCCATAGGTGGAGGAGGACCCAATACTTCTCTCCAAGTTTTAGTTAAATCCTCTTCAGGTGACCTGTCTCGTGCTTTCCGCTTTGAATTCACTACGATTACTTTAGAACATCTGGACTTCCGCTGGCCGAAGTCCTCAATATCACCAACATCATTCTCTTCCTCACTGTTGTCTTCATCGTCATCCTACAACAGAGTATATCCCATATACCGTCTTTAGTTTTATTTTTTATGTTTTAAACAACGCAATTACAACTACCCGACCATGATAATAATGGCGCAACAAATTTTAACTTACTTCATCAATAGTAGGGAATGTTTTGGGAGCAGACTTAAAAATCTCATTGATTTTTCTTTGTTTAAGAACGTCGGTTTTTTCTAACATTCGCTTGTGAAGCCATTCTGGATGTGGTACTCGAGGCACAGGATTCGAAACCTATTGGCAAACATAAAAATCAAAACGAATCCTCCAACCAACCACTTTCTGCCACGAGAACTCCTCTACGTTAGTGACCTGTCAGATCAACCGAACAGGGTTGTCGTGAGCGTGCAGTTAGCGAAAGCTTCTCTCCCGGGCTTAATATGCAGTTCGTCCGTCCCGGGAGCAGTACTGTATACACGAACTAGGTTCTAAAACATGTACGTACTATGTACTGTACGGAACACTTACCCCCTGGAGAGCTGCAGGAATTGTAACTATCTTTTGGATACAACCCCCCAACCGCTCAATGTAATAGTTCCAGTCTAGAAGTACTCGGATGTCAAAATCCTCAATGGAATTATCTTTCAGCCAGCGCCGAAGATAGTGTTTCCGTACGCTATGCTCAGCTTGAAATATTGCCAACGGTATAGCTCTAATGTCAGTAAAAGAATCAATTAATTCAATTCAATTCAAAAGTTCCGATACTAAAAAAATAATAAACATTAACAGCATTTATCCATACATCCATAAATGTAGACTCGTAACTATTGGTTCATAACTATTTAATATTTATTGCTTATTTATGCACAGGTATAAGCACAGGCACTCGACAAACCTTTCTGTAACGGGAGCCCCATCAGGCTTTCTGGTGATAATAAAACGACAACTCAAGCCTGCATCCTTCACCATCTGATCTCCTAAAAACTCCGCTAATCTTTTGGCTGTGCTTATAGATGTGGACTTTTGAGCACCGTAGTCTTCTAGCTTTCTGCTCATACTGCGATTTTCAGAAATTAGTTCGAAGAGCTCGGAATCGGGCATATCCACTGCCTGTAAAAAATAACGCATTATCCACAAGGCAAAATTCGCTAGTAGGTTTTCAGTCCATAGTGATATGATTTTTGACCAAAGTAATCTTTTACAATTCATTTACAAAATAGAAATAACTAACTTTAGAATATAAGACGTCGAGCCAGTAGTCCGCCACTCGTGCTACATTTTCGTAGCATGACTCTAAACTATCTCCCTTAAGGAAGGCATCAAAAACGGATGATTGAAAATTTTTAATCAGCTGAAGTTCACCGCGCCGTTTGACTTCAAACCTATACAGACAAAAACAACATAGATACTAGGTACGTATATGTATTTTTGGAAATCATAGCTATTGCCACTAGTTTTATCACTCGATTTTTACTGAAAAGCAATGAATATCATTTCATAACTAATAAAACTGGATATTTTACCCCTTTAATTCCGCTAAACTTTTATCAAAATTGAACACAGCGTATCTTTTCTTTAGTTTTTTTCCTTCCTCCTTGGCAGCTGGAAGAATCATAGCCAGGTAAGGTCCATCCACTTCGAAAAAAATTGAATTTTCATGCCGTACTTCATATTCCAAATTATCGGCATCAACTAGCTCGTGGTATTGCTTATTCGTGAATTCTTCCTAAAAAATTAATTGGGGTTACAGTGAATGGTTCATTTTGCACATATATGTTACAATGCAGTGAAATCGCTAAACGTTTCTATTTATGAAATGATAGTTGTGGACTCACCTTCACCATTATATTCAAGACAGCGTTAGCATACGACACCGTTATTTTAGGTCTCTTGGGGCTACTGGTTTTAATTGTGAAATTCTCAGGAAATGAAGCCGGCAGAACACACCAAATTCCATCAGTATCCAATTCTAGAGGTCGCCCAACTTTTTCTATAATTTCTCTAGCTTTGCGAATGATGTTAGCACCTGTGTGACACACGATCCCTGCCATTTCCATGCTGTGCCAACGAGCGCTACGCTCGTGGGTACGGGAAAATTACAATATTATTACCAGGAAAATAATATTCCTATATATTAAAGGTCAATTCAATAACGCATGATTTAATACCTACCCTTTTCTCATCACGTAACCATAAAAAGAATTGAGGATACATTTGTGAGCTAACTGTAAAGAGTCAAACAAAACTTCTCGGTTTTTTGCAGACTTAATTTTGGCAGGATCCCCGCTAGCAACTGCCTCCGATACTTGCTGCTTTGCTGTCTGAAGAAATTATAAAAACAAAAGATAACATTAATAAATGAAGTAGTATGACATGAAATTATTGTTCAAAGAAAAACATGGTTACCTTGCACATTCCCTTGTACTCGTAACGCCGGTCTCTGAAAGCTCTCACTGTGTCGACATAAAACGAATTTTCTTGTTGACATACTGTCTGATACCTCTCCTCTATTCTCGTAATGTGTGTTTTCCTGTATGCTTTTCTACTGTAATCTTGTAAACGTTTTTTTTCATAGGCTGCTTGATCCTCTTTGTTTAATTCATGAAACTGTCTTTGTGGTCCTCCTGGAAGTAACGGAGGAAACTTTTCCATTTCCAGCTGCTGTTGGATTCTTTGAAATTCACTTCGTGATGGCGGCACTGACATGAAAAGGCAATTGATTATCAGTACCTCGGAATGTGAGCATGATATCTACTAAATGATATATATTTACTAAATATATATATATATATATTTATATATTTAATATATATATATAATATAGATATATACATTAAAAATACATTTACTAAATGATGATAAGTAAAACTTACTGTACTCCCCTCTCCATGTCCACGCCATTACCCTTTTACATGTTGCTTCCTGCTTGTTGAAATCACAGGCTGCACAAATGGCTTCATGAACCATTGCAGATGGTTGAAGCCGGTTGGTAAGAATAATATTAGGGTACATTGCACCCACATCTAAATGATATATAACTGGGTTTTCTGTTCTAATGGGATTATCCCTGAGTGCAGCCAATTTTCCTTGAATATCAGTCACTACTTCCTCAAGGTTAAGAACTTGGTCCATGGGAACCTTTTCTTCCTCTTCGACGGCGTGTCGGAGAGCTTTTTCCACATCATTCATTAATTCAGTAAATTTTTCGGGAACCTAGGATAGTTGAATAAGCATCAGTTTTTATTTATTCGCCTATCGAAAAATCGCAAGCGTTAAACAATCGTACCAAACGAAATCTGCAGGGAATATCGGCGCGAAATACACCCGATTCCAAAGCTTCCACGTGTCCTCCAACATACGTTTCCTGGTCGAGCACATGTCCATCACCCGTCATCTTGTTTAAAATAGATTCCTGCTTATTTGGGAATATGATTCTAGCATGGAAAGCTTCAACCATTAACAAAGATTCGCACAGCGTTCCGGAACCTTTTCGTAAAACCTATGAAAAAGAATCCAAAACAAAATTGAAACTGTCTACTCCAAAGGAAAAACAGATATACGTTATACATATGTAGCCAAGGAATTCACTTACTTCATCAGGTTCCATCGGAATAATTGTACATAAAGCAAATATAAATGGATGTACATATTTCATGTACAAGTAGTACGTGGCAACAGCATCAGAAACTGAGTAATTTGACAAAACTTGGGGTTGTTCCGACGCCATGCGACACATATCTTCAGGATCCAGTTCGACTGGATCGTAACGAAGTTTAGCCTTAGCAACGGCTTTGAGATTTTGCGATCCAACCGGAAGATACGAATCACGCTTGACCCAACTATAGTTTTCATTCTAGTGTTATAATCTATATTGTCTGTTTACTATCAATCAGTCGAATGCGAGAGCTGTTTCTTACTTAAAACAATCCATGTGAATGCAGGGTCTGCATGAGTAGACTCCATCACGAACCACGGAAAACCCAATTTCCGTCAGCATGTTAATCTCATGAATCGTAGCACGAGCTTCCACGAATTTCCAGTCGAAGAAATCTCCGTTGTATGTCGCAAAAATATGAGGCTTTATTTGTAGAATGTGGTCAAAGAATTTTTGGATAAGGCTTTTCTCATTCGGTTCATTAAAAATCGTAAACAAGCCCTCGAATTCCGGTCGAGGTGTGTACTCAAAATCTTCAACATCAGCCGAAACAATTTCTCGGTTTGTAATAAGAAATCCCTATAAAGCAAAAAAAGCTTTTAGAACTTTTCGTACGTGATTAAAAAAATTGAGATCTTATCAACCCTGACGTACAGCCTAACAATAATAATTTTATTACCTGGCCGTCAATCATATACGAAATCATCATAATCTGATCAAAAGAAGCATCTGGGAATTTAAGGGGCAACTTTGTGGTCTCGATATCGTAAGCAAGAACGACGCAATCCGGAGATTCAATTATATCTGGTCGATTTGTAATTGTTGGTTGATGATTACCACCCAGCGTAGGCTTAACAGTGTACCACCGACCCACAAAAATTTTATTGTCTATAGAGACTCGTACATGATAAGGAACATCGTACTCTCTGACAGAAAAATAGTTCATTATTCATTACTAGTTTTTTTTTATACAATCAATTAATCTAAATAACAAGCAAAAGGTTTTCAAGTTACCGAATATCAATAATACTCTCCATGTGATTCGTTCCCATTTTCTTGGAATCTCCATCAGTCATTAAATCACCTATATAACTTTGTTTCAGCATTTCCGCGTATGCTGTATTTGATTTTTCTCGTTCCTTATTCTTCCTTACAGCTGGTAGCACATCTTTTCGAACTCGCATTAAATCCGAGATAGTTAAGAAGGATAACTTCAGGTAGTTTTGTTTCAATCCTACCAAGTGATTTGGCTGAAAAAAAGTGCGTAAGAGTTAAATAGTGTTCCATTTCATGCATTTCATATAATGCAATACTTACTAAATCTAAGTCTTCTTTAGCAATAATTTCAGCGCTGTTAAGGAAGCCGCCAAACTTTTTCACCAGAAATTGTGCTACTTCTTTCTCTGTCCCTGTATCCACGAAAAATAGCTTGGTATTTTTGTACATATTTAATTTTCATTTACATGTCATGCTTGAACAAATGACATTATGGTCCGCCGAGGGCGAACAGGAAATAATCTCACCTGGTTTGGCGAGCACGTAAAAATAAGGCCGGTAAGCAAGAGTGGTCTTAAATCGACCACCTTGGTCATCAATGAAATAATAATCGACACCGCTGATTAGTCGCTTGTCCTCATCAAGAACTTCCGTCTGAAATAAGAAAATATTATGTCATCCCACGTCGCAATTACAGGCAAATAGGCCCTTCCTCAGCAGAGTCAGCCATGACATATGCAGTGTAATAATATAATTTAGCTCTTGACTAATCCATCACAATAATTAAGGCTCACAGTGTGCATGTTCAAAAGCCATCCAGTCCGTTCAGTTGCTTCCTTCAATCTCTCAAATCCAAATTTCGCATCAATGGCATCATTTTGCATGCTTTGTCTTATTCTAGACTCCGACGAGTCTTGCCCTTGCCTGAAACCGCCAACAAAACCATCATCATCTATTGTTATAAAACTCTTGCCTTCAAAAAAAAGAATCTGCATCTCCACAAGTATGACGTTTTCATCCAACTTTACAACTCCGTGTCACAAAAAGAATATGAAAAAATATGGTTAAATATCATGGTAATAAAATTTTTACCCTGATCCACCGCCGGAACCAGAAGCTTGTTCATTCGATTTGGAAAAGCCTGAACCAGAAGCTTGTCCCTTAAATTTGGAAAATCCCGAACCAGAACCCTTAAAGTTGGAAGAGCCCGAACCGGAAGCTTGATCCTTAAATTTGGAAAAGCCCGAAGGGCCCCGTTTCTGAAAGTTCCGTTCAAAAACCATGGCTGCTGCTGAAACACTTTGGTGTCAAAGTTTAATTGCGTTTCAAGAGTCTTGTCTATTTAAAATAAACCCAACCTATCCCTATACATATAGTCTCTTTGTTTCAACAAAAATCACATCTAAAACCAGGGTGAAATCCTGGTTCAGGTAAAAAAGAAAAACATCAGTAACTCTCAACACAATCACTTCAAGTCACTTTCCCTAACCACCCTAACGGTTCCCGATTTTCTGACATTTCAAAAATACTGGAAAAATCAAAAACATAATATATTCACTTCCAAAATTTCTCCAGGATTTTCGTATGAAAACTCAAACATGCATATTTTGTAAGACAAAACACTGCTGGAAAACTACGGACTTTATGGAATAATAATAAGCTTTCAAAAAAGGATGAAATGGACAAAAACTCGTGACAATTTGCTTTGCCGCCGTAAATAAGCCGCCTTATTTTTCGTATGTTCTAACATGGAAAAGGCCGAAATCTTTGTTCTCGCTCGGCAAAAAGAAAATCCACATATTTTCTCCTTTCCTCAATAGTCGGCATTGACAGCATCGAAGGACGGCAACGAACCCAGTTTTCCCCATAAAAACGCATTTATGCATGGAAAATTGGAATTAAAAAGGAATTTAAATTCAAAATATTTCTGAAATGACAACAAATTCAGTTTTGAATTAGAACTAATAGGAAAAAGGTAATTCGTGGAGGTCAATATAGGTCATATCCTAAGAGAAAAACATTGTGTATATTATCATAAGAATAAGCGGAGAAACACAATGTGACAGGTTCAATTTTTTCGAAATGGAGATTTGCTCGAATGATCCTTTAATTTTTCGTTTTCTACGTTTTCTTTGCCGTTTTTGGACATTTTTATAGCTGTGGACATTTCATGAGGGAGACGCGGGGATGGCAAAACTAAAAATTAATTAGTATTTTGCTGTTTCAATACATTTTTAACATTTTAATTACAAGTTTTAATACATTTCTTTCAGGATCGGTATAGAATTTTGTTTTGAAAATCGTATTATTGTTATGTATTGAAAATATCATTTCATTTTAAATTTATAAGTACCTACACAAGTGTCGTATTTTTGTTATTATATATATTATGCAGCGGTGTGCAACGTTCTGCTGCCCGTGGTCACAATTGCAAAATCAAAGTAGCCAAGGGTCACCCAAATTTTTTT
>JAQGBT010005746.1:0-13734 GCA_034698585.1 Disparrhopalites patrizii
TCTGTTGTGGCATCCTTTTTTGCCTTTCTATCGTTTCCCTTTCTTTCGTTACGCTTTTTTGCTTTCTTCTAGCTTTTGATTTTGTACGCTTCTTTCCTTTCTGCTAGTTTTTTATTTTGTACGCTTCTTTCCTTTCTGCTAGTTTTTGATTTTGTACGCTTTTTTCCTTTCTTCTAGTTTTTAATTTTGTACGCTTTTCTTTATTTCGTTTTTTTTTAATTTTTATCACTTTTCGCCTTTTATCTAAGGATTTTAATTTTTTACCATTTTCTTCTTCTGGAGTTTCATTTTTGATACTTTTCACCTTTCGATCTCTGCGTTTTAAATTTTTTTAAATTTTCTCTTCGTTTTTATGCTTTCCCGAATTTCACGTTCCGTCTCATTTGTATTGCTTTTTCTTGTAGGTTTGGCCATCGAATCGTTTTCTCACTTTTTTTTTCAACCTACATCCCATGCATAGCATTCCATTTTTTCTCCCCTTCTTTCCTGCTTCCTATCGTTTCACTTATGTATGTATGTTGGAATTTTATCTAGTCTCCTTCTGTATGACAACCTCTGCTAGCATTTGCCTTCCCTTTCTTTCGCTCTCTTTCTTGTTCTCTCTATTTCTCTCTCTCGCTCTCTCTCTCTGTTCCTTTCTCTCTTAGTCTGTCTCGCCCTTTCTCTCTCGCTCTCTCTCATAAGTAACTTCGCTTGTTCTACCTTACTTCAACCCACAGACTTCCAGAATGTCTCCCTCCTCCTTCCATGGTTTTGCCTGTCACCGTGTGAACTTCTTCCGTTCCCCACCCTGTTTTTTTCCCTGCTTCCCAGAAAGTAGGTACACACATTGGGAGCATTCCCATGTAAATCAGTGCTGAGAACATTAAAAGCAAAAGGCGTGTAATACGAAATAGTTTTGTGGGTAATAAAATTAGGATCATTCGAGTCCCGGAAAAAGTTGAGCGTGTGTGTGTGTGCTGGGGATACGCTTCAGAGCTGTGAGACTCCAGTGTGTGCATAAATAGTGGTATGCACATCCTCAAGTTGGGTGCTAATGCTTGGAATGTATGTATGTAAATCTCCATAAATGCCATTTCACTTTTCACCTCTTTACCCATTTCCACTTTTTGCCATTTGCTTCTTACTTCCCCTCCCACATATGCATAGAGGGGGAAGTGACACAGAAGTGTTGCTTTAATTCCAATGGACATTTTCAAAGCCTTGTTCCCACAGTACTTTTCACACTGTTTCCTTTTTTTCTCCGGTTTTTCGGCTCAAAGCTTTTTCCCCGTGTAACACTCCCACTAATACAATGCCTTTTACGAAGCTCAACACAAATGCAATTACTGTAGTTACATTAGGGGTCCCTTATGCATTGAATCCCCTTGCTTTTACTTTTGTTGACAAAGGAGTGGCGGATTTTTCGGTGGCTGTGTACACTTTCATTCATTTCAACTAGCGTGCTATTTGGTAGGTATATATATGTGTACCTGTGTATGTATTTCAATATTACCTATGTGTATGCCTGTAATATTCAGCTGAAGAATAGCATTACAATTTCAATGTTACTCCTGTACACACTTACACACGGAGCAATCCCATTGAAAACAATAATATCTTTCCATGTTACCAACATTTACTATCAGGTCAGATCCTGGTATTTTCGGTCTATTTACTCTTACCAATTTCTTTCCTTTTTTTTTTTGGTAATCCCATTTTCACATAACTTCTCCTTTGAAGACACTAAAAGAAAAAAAATCTTCCCCAAAATGCTCACGGACTCCGGTGAGATGGAATTAATGTGGGCAAAAAAAAAAAGGAATCACCTAGTCGCGGCGATAGAAGCATGAAATACCAGATAATAATTCCACATCAATGCGGAAATGGAAATTACACGCCCTCATCTAGTAACACAGGTCAGGGTGATCATGTCGAACTCCCCCAGCAATTTTTCCTTTGCTTTATCCCCCGTAAATAATTATCATGAGGAAGGCATAAAAATAGAAAAGGCAATGGTCTTCTACCTCGCAAAAAGGTCCAAGAGAAAAGTCGTCATAAAGTGGCGGGTATAAAAAAAAACAACTATAATAAAAGGTATATCAATACAGACAATCCAAAAGTTATACGCACCCAAAATAAACATGAAAGTGTGCGAGGGTTGATATATTTAAAAAAATCAAGTCTGTAGGGATCTTTTTATGTTCTCCCTTTTCCAGGAACGTTATTAGTATGATCATTGTCGTCATTTTGCAGGACTTGGTAATTAGCTCACTTTTTATATACAAAGGCCTTGGTGACAAAGGAAAAAAAAGGCGACTTGCCTGCAAAAAAAGGAGCAATATTCCTCCTTTTTCCAGGAAAAAGCAAATGAATTCGCCGGAAAGGCACAAAAGAACAAATATTTCCCAATACCTTACAACCCTCTTTAGGGGATTGACATAGAAGTCTTCCCATTTTGCGTCTATTATATCATAACAAGCCAGAAGAAAAAACTTTATTTTCCCATAACTATAATAAAGTAAATATGTAATAAAGTAAATATGGCTTGGAGGAAAATATCGGGGGTGAAGTATAAAATATGGCCGTATCCAGCGGCTCTTAGTTCAAACAATATCTGAGTTCCGCGTAAATGTAAAAGAAAGAAAAAAAACCGACACTCTCCTACAAAGCTTTGCTTTCATGCTTTATACAAGGGTGTCAGATTCTCTTTTTCTGAGAATTGCCCTTTTTTTATGCATTTATGCGGAAGGAATTTCACTATATTAGTATTTAGTTTTATGTATGTGCTGCTGGATATGGTGAATATGGCCAGATTTGAACTTCGCCCTCGATATATGAATCGGATAATATAATTTTTGCATCATAAGGTCACGTCCAAATTCTAGAGAAGAAACCTTTCCCTTCTGGATATTCTAGTTGATCAGCAACACTAATGCAATGATTGGAGATGATTTTGCCCGTTGGCCTCGTGCCGTCTGGCTAATGTAATCATTCCACATGGGAAGATCCCTTCACGCCTTTAGGAAAGGAGGGACATACACATTTTATATTTATACTAATACCATCCTATTTACGACCAAATGCAGCTCCACCTAATTCCTTAAAAACTGGCTACCACCAGAATTTTGCCGAAAACCGAAATGTACAAAATGTTAATGGTGCCCCTAATAAGTTACATTTAGACTGAAAGACCCCATCTAGGCTTAAAAAATGGTCCCTGTTTTTCTTTTGTTTTTTTTAAATTAGGAATAAATGTGTTTGGTCCAAAAATAAAAAGAACCATGAACAGCTTCATTTCATGTACGATGTAGCACATCAGTAATGATTATATCGAAATGAGATGTCCTCAACTGAAAATACGACTTGATGTACTCCCCACCCTGTCATGGGGGGAAAGTGGGGAAAAATAGTGCTAGTTAATATAACTTGGGGGGGAAATGACTCTTGACAAGATCAACGGCCTACATGGCTGTCATCAAAGGTCCTACTTAACGACATGTCGCACGAAAACTTTTTCCTCACACACAAAAAATTCTCTCACTCACACACATGCTTTTTATGAGGACGGCGAGACATTTTTCTTCTTTTTTTTTTTTGGTGAAGGACAAAGTTAGAAAAAATGAACTTGACAGTTAGTACACGTATGTACGTACACAGTCTATTGGACAGATCATGTGTGTATGTACGTTTTTTTTTTTGGACGTGGTCACGTCTACAACATGTTTCAAAAACCTTAACCTTTCCTAATGTTCCTCGACAACAACAACCCCGCCCATTGGACTTGGTCTAGCGCACGAGCTGAAATTGTACCATGTCTCCAAGGCCTACTCTAGCCTCATACTGGTATTCTAAAGGGAAATTAATGCGGTTCAAGTGGACTTCCTGTTATCCATGGGACTTTCCCTTCCACCGTAGCTATAGTAATCACTTTCTTTCCTTCCCTTGGTAAACAAAGGAAGATGGAAAGAGTGTGAAGAGGGAGCTACATTAAAACTGAGGATGTGGACACTCCTACTTTGGACGTAGGGAAAGTCAGGGAACGGGAGAGAGTGGATCAAGAACGTCAACGACTCCTGACAACTACGTTGTAGCGCCAAAATTCCCTCAGATTTATCCCTTGCTAGTGCAAAAAGGGAGATTAAGGAAGCTCAAGGCAACAACGCAGCCATGGGCAGAGACGAAGACAAGCAAAGGGAGTGGAGACGGAGAAAACATGTAGATGAATAGGGAGACAGAGTTTAGAAAATGACAAGGAAATTTGGGACAAAGTCGAGGGGAAAATACGTGGAAAGCATTAGGAGTACAAGAGCATAAAAAGAGATAACACGTACGGGAGAAACAGAGAGAAAGGATCAAGGAAAGACGGGAAAGCATTCGGAGCAGGTGAACAACATGTGGAAATAAGATAAGTGAGAAGGGATACAAAACATAGGAAATAGAAAGAAAGCATTGGGAAAATACATTACAATTAGTAACGCAAATCACAGAGGAAATATTAGGAAAATATAATAGTAAGTATAAACTGGGGGAAAGCATCCAGGCATGGGCCAGAAAAGCATTAGGAAGAGGGAGCGAGACAGGAAGAAGTAAAAGAGAGACGAGAAAAATGGGCGAGAGATGAAATGAAAAAGTCGACAAATAAAGACAAAAAACGAGAGGAAAAAAGCGATAGTTGTCAAAAGACGAGAGAAAAAATAAAAAGGCGAGGGATTAAGAGAAAGAAAACAAAACGAGATTGAAAGACAAAAAGGAACGAAACGAGTAACAAAAGTGAGAGATGAAAAAAGATGAGAGAAAAAAGTAACAAAAAGGCTGAAGAAAGGCAAGAGGTACATCGAAAAAAAGAACAAAACGAGAGATCCAGAGAAAAAAGGTGAGAAAAAAAAAAGAAAAAGGCGAGAGAAAAACAGAAAAAGGCAAGAGAAGGAAAAAGAATACTTATAAAGCAGAAATAAAAAATTAGAAAAACATAAGAAAGCAGGGAAGAAATAAAAAATAGACGAAATCCAACAAGGGGAGACGAAGTGCACTGCTACAAACAAGAAATATATGGACAAATAGTACGAATAGAAAAGAGAGAAGCAATATAAGCCAAATAGATAAGAAATGCAAAGAAAGAGAGAAGAAATATAAAGTAGAATTTACTGGGAGGAGAGTAAAAACATGCGAAGGAAAGGCAAGTTTACAGAAGAAAGGTAAATAATAAAGCAGCATATATAGTAATCTTGCCCAAAAAGTAGCAAGAGGGAAAGAGGAGATAAGCCAAAAAAGAAGCTAAAGAAAGCCCATAGAAACAGTAGCAAATAGAAATCACATTCATAGAAGAAAGTCAACAACGAAGGAGCGAAAAGCATTCCGAGAGTCACAGACGACGAGAGGATAAAAAGGGAAGAATTGTGGATGAAAACATTAAAAGGTATACAGATATAGAATGGCTCCAAAGAAGGAGCAAATAAGATGCAGTGAAGCTTGAAACTGTACAAGTAAAGACAGAAAAGGTTGGGAGTAAATCAAGGGTGAAAGTCGAGGAAAGTTAAGCTCGTACATACACAATGGACGCGATCAAGTCCAAAAAAAACTATCATCGTTCTTCCCATACGAAATGCTAGTATTAAAGGGGTGAAAGTCCTCTGGATCTTCCCGTAATACCGAAATTGTACCAGTATTTGTACATTTATTGTACATGTCCTTGGATAAAAAGCAAAAAAAAAAAAAAAAGAACTTACGACAAACTTGGCAGTTCTTTTCGTCCGATCCATCTCCACAACCATCAATGCCAGAGCAGACGACGGCGGATGATCGACATAGTCCATTATCACACCGGAACGGACAAAATTCGGATGGTTGGAATTCAATCCGACACTTCTTCTCCGACTCATCTGACATATCCTTACAGTCGGCGATGGCATTACAAAAGCGGAATTCAGGTAAGCATTCCTTGGTGGTGGCACACTGGAATGTTCCCGGTGGACATGTATCTCTTCCTGTACAGCCGTACTCATCCGACCCTTTTCAAAAGATAATCAACAAGGATAGAAGTTTAGATAATTTCTTCATTTTTGGCCAAACTTTTTTGTACAAATAATCTCTGGATTTTTCAGGTACTTTCCTGTAGAAAAAAGGTTATTGACTTCAAGCAAAAATGTAGCTCAAAAGGGAGCTAAATACTTATTTTTCTCCAGTAATATTATTTTACTAGCAGCTGCTACAAGCATGCTTTTCAAGTTAATAATAATAATTCATATTTTCATAATGCTTTCAAAATATGATGTTGCAAACAGACAGAAAATTCCCTGGATAATTATCATCCATTATAATTCCTTTGATATGTGTTTTCCCCTTACCTCCCGGACAATCTTTGTGACCATCACAGACACGGGACCTGGAAATACATTTTGCTCCTCGGCGCTCATCCTCCAGCTTCTGGAATTTACTCCCCGTCCCATTTAGGTACGCAAAAGGCTTGAGGTCACATTGGAAGGCTTGTGGAGGACATTCCGAGGACTCATAATTGCAAATCTCATCCGACCCATCCGCACAATCCTTCTTCGAGTCGCACACAAAGAACCAACTGATGCATTTCCCGTCCGACTCACACTGTGAAATTAATTATCCATTCCCATCACATAACGTAAGCATGAATTAATACAAAACTACGTCAATTCAAGCAATTTCCATAAGAAAAATAGAATTTTCTCTTTCATTTAAAGAAAGTTCTACTTCAACAAAAATATTTTCACAGGTCTAATTATCTGATGTACTCAGATTCATTATTTCCACAAATTCCTCAAAGGACTAGCCCATCTTTGATCTGATTATTATTCTAAAGAGCAAGGCTGGAAAACCATGGGAGGAAACTTTACAAAACAAACGAGGGATTCCAACTATGAAGATTTTCTTCCCAGTTTTCCCAATACCACATCTCAACAGGATTTGCCCAGTTCGGGCGTAGGAGGGAAAAGGATAAAAACAGGAGGAGAAAAGGACTGGAGGGAAAGGAAAGATAAAATTTGTAATTAATTAATACCCAAAGACTCGCTGGAATTGGAGTTACGATTAGCTTTTCAGCTCCTTAGGACATAAGAGGATTATTATCATCATTGTTTTGGCTGGGACAAGGAGGAGGAGGAAGAGGAGAAAGACGAAGGAGAAGATTATACAGGCAGTAAACTTATGTAAAAATATTTTGACAAAAAAACCTGGAATGTATGTTTAGGACAGCCCGTGTTCCTGGCACTGCACACGGAATTTCGGGCTGTAACACAGTCACAGACACCATGACTACAAATTGAATTGGGATCCGCGAGCTGACACTGAAGGTGAGCATGACATGGATAGCCGAGTGATGCGGGTGACAATAATCCCCTGTATGTGGGCAGACATCTAGAGCGGTCACTGGACGGGGTATAGGCTATATCACACGTGCATACGGAATTCCCATCCAATTTACGATGACAGTAGGCATTCGCCATGGCACAGTCTGCGTCCTCCTGACAGCTCTCACCGATCCCTGTGAACCATAAATCCATTCCTCACAGTCTCAAGAACCTTATCATTATCTTATCAGCGGAGAATGGATGGAAAGCGGCTAGGAAGACAACACACACACACACACACACACACACAAAACACATGGAGTTTGTTAGACGGTGGGAGGTGAGACGTGGTCTGTCTGAACGGAATCAGACTATGAAAGAGAGACAAGAACCACAGAGGGAAAACAGAGGAGAAAGCTGTATCCCAATGGAGAATCACGCATGGAGGTAGGAGAGAAAGTCAAATCTACGAGAGAACAAGGAAGAACGAGAGAGAGAAAAATAGATATGGAAAGATGAAGAGAGAAAGACAGGGAAGGAGAGCGAAATAGAGGGAAAGAGAGAGAAAGAAACGGACAGACGGAAATAGAGCGAAAGAGACGGAAATAGAGGGAAAGAGATGGAAACAGAGAAAGAAACGGACAGACGGAAATAGAGGGAAAAGAGAGAAATGGAAAGAGAGAGAAAGAGAAAGTGAGTGAAAGAGAGGGAAATAGAGGAAAAGAAACTGAAATAAACGGAAATAAAGGGGAAGAGAGAGAAAGAGAAGGATATAGACGGAAATAGAGGGAAAGAGAGAGAGGGGGGATGTAGACTGAAACAGAGGGAAAGAGAGAGAAAGAGAGGGATATAGACGGAAATAGAGGGAAAGAGAGAGAGGGGGGATATAGACTGAAACAGAGGGAAAGAGAGAGAAAGAGAGAGAGAAAGTGAGTGAAAGAGAGGGAAAGAGAGAGAGAGAAAGTGAGAGAAAGAGAGGGGAAGCCGGAGATAGAGAGGCAAAGGGCAAAGTGATGCACGGAAAGAGAGAGAAAGACGGAAAAATAAATAGAGGTGCGACTTAAGGGTCTGTATAAAAACACAAACATTTTCTACTTTAAAGAAGAATTATTAAATTCTCAATTAGCATATCGTGCAATGTGTAAACACACATGAAAGTCTTTTCAAATGATTTTAAATCCTTCTGGCAAAGGTTTTAGTAGCGACGGAAATACGTATTTCCTTCATAATGTATTAATTTCCGGCGGAGAAAATATATTTGGAGCTTTTTTTCAAAAGTCTTTTCTTCAACATGTGTGATCTATCAAAAATTACGGAGCGCCTATCCAAAAAGCACCAGGAAAGACCATGGATTTAATAAAAACATATTCATTTTGAAACATTGGAACTAGCACCATTTTCTTTCCATATACCCTTCAATGTGCAGGTAAATGTATGCAGATACATTTATTGTATTCGTAATATTTCAACTGATTGAACTACATCCATAATCCATAATAATCCATAATAATATTTCCTTGGTAATCTTTCTCTCTTTTCTTTTTTTCTCCTTTTCTCCCTTTATTCTTTTCTCTCTTCCTGTCGACCTACCTCTCTCTTTCTTCGTCCTAAACTTGTTGCCTTTTTATCATCCTTTTGGTCCGATTTTGTTCTTTTAGTCTTCTTTCCAATGCCTCCGTCACTGTCCCTGTTAATGTCCCTTTTTATATCTCCTCTTTTACCCATAGCTCTCTCCTTTCTTATTCCACTAAAACTTGGCTACCTTCACATTTTATATTACCATATATCTACTCTGTAATGCCTCCACGTCAGGATAGATATAAGAATAAGCGTAGGGAGAAACACCTTGGTTATCGTCTAAATTGGAATTGCCTATGCATGTACGCATCTGTATGAGCATTTCCTCCATTGTCTCCTGCATTTGTGAATCGCACGAATGCTCTCCTTATTGTCTGTTTGTTGTTTCAGAATTTTATTTAGATCCCAAACTCTCCTCGGTCTTTTCCGTGTTATCTCCCTCACAGCCGTCTCACAAATTCGTCCCCGCTTTTCCCCATAGCCAAGTCCGAGAAAGTTCCCCTGGATCTTGCCCTTTGCCTTCCTCCCAAGTTCTCCCACTTTCTCCGGCATGCCGTAAGAATAATGTACGTTGAATTATGTAAAAGTGTATACACTGACGATACTGGAATTGCCAGTAGTTGTAGCCCGTATGTCTCACTTTGCTCAAAATTATAATCAAGTTTCTCCGCACTAGCTCTGGTGGAAAGGTCATGGAATTTACTATGTGACTTATACGGTCTTTCAACCCGTATTTTTCTCTCACTCTTTCTGGGCTTGTGATTCCCTGCCTTCCACTTTTCTCTGCCAGTGTGAGACCAGCTTTAACTCAATTTGGTAATCGAAGAAGCGTAATTAATTTAGCACCATCATTTCCATTATTAAACACTTTTCTCCCAAGTCTCCCATTCCTACCAAGTGCAATGGAGGAGAGTGAAAGAAGAGAGTGTTGAGCATTTGGAAGCTCCTGGGTCTCATGCCGTCTGTTGGGCATTGGCCTAGCTTTTAGCTTCTTTGTCTAAGGTTTCTACATTTAATGGTTGCCATTTCTTTTTCTTGCTTTCTCTCAAAGTTGATATTTTACACACGTTTCTTTGGCCCTCGTTTCTTTAGGGACCATCCCCAGACTGAATCCTTTCTTTTAAGCGCATACGTAAACATCGAAGCACCTTCCACATTGAATGGAAATGTCCCCACATCCTTCCTGTTGACATGGCAAGGTATCAAGAGAAAGTAAGGAGAAATGTTATGGGGAA
The DNA here is from genome assembly GCA_034698585.1 of Disparrhopalites patrizii. NCBI lineage: Eukaryota > Metazoa > Arthropoda > Collembola > Symphypleona > Sminthuridae > Disparrhopalites > Disparrhopalites patrizii. The sequence continues at coordinate 10,112 of JAQGBT010005746.1, forward strand.
AGTATTATCTCTATACATCTTCCTCCTCCTATTTAAACTGTGTTTTATTTCTGGCTTAAAAGTCCCCACATGTTAGGGGTAAATCTTAAACCAAACACAATTAGGTGCGTCTGAGTCCACATTGGCCACAAAATCGGGCCAGTTCTCACATATCTTACATACAACCAGGGAAGATTCGGTGGGAGACAGCAATTTCACATCTGTCTGTAGGGACATGGGAAGAAGTAATTGATTTTTTTTTCATTTCGTCTGCTCTCAAGGACGGCACTGATACATTTCAAGATTGAAGACAATCGGAGGACCATTGGCCTCTAAACGACAGGCGTTGTTATTAGCTTTGGGCAATTAATACGTGTCAGGCCTACCCCAAGCTTTGTCACCAACGTCCCCAGGGGAACAATGCGAATTAGTGCCAGTAGATAGTTAAATGGAAAGAATAATTGGAAATTTTCAATTTAAAACCATCTTCAAAATTTAATCATTCAATACCAAGGAACATTACATTGCCAATTACATTGCCTGGAAGATTTGAAATTCGAGGAGCATTTTGAAAAATAAGAAGAAACCTCATGGAATTACTCCTTTGTATTATTATTTGTGTAATGATGGTGGAATCTGAGCAGCAGATTTAACTTGGATTTGTTTTGACTCTCTCTGTTTGTTTCTCCTGCTTTCTCTCTGCATAATCTCTTTGCTGTCTATCTGCACTACCTCACTGATTACTGTCTGTATAATCTCTCTGCGTTGTCCTGCATAATATCTGTGTTTTATATGTATGTGTTCATGCAATCTCTCGACTTTTTCTGTCTTCCTTATCATTTTCTTTGTTGCCTTTGTCCCCGCTTTCTCATTTTGAATGCTTTCTGTCGCCACTTTCCTTTTGTTTTCTTTGCTTTCTCTGGTTGCTTATCCATCTGTCTTGTATTTCCCTTTTTGTATTGCTCGGCCAGCTTTCTGCTTCAGATTTTATCTGACAGTTTTCTCCTTCTGTATTTCTCTGCCAGATTTCTCCTTCTGTATTTTTAGCTTTCCCATTCTGTATTTCTCTGTCAGATTTCTCCTTCTGTATTTTTTAGCTTTCTCCTGTATTTCTCTGCCAGATTTCTATTTCTGTACTTTTAGCTTTCTCTTTGTGTATTTCTCTGCCAGCTTTCTCCTTCTGTATTTCTCTGCCTGATTTCTCCTTCTGTATTTTTAGCTTTCCCTTTCTGTATTTCTCCGCCAGATTTCTCCTGCTGTATTTTTAGCTTTCTCCTTCTGTATTTCTCTGCCAGCTTTATTCTTCTGCATTTCTCTGCCAATTTCTCCTTCTGTATTTTTAGCTTTCCCCTTCTGTATTTCTCTGCAAATTTATCCTTCTGCATTTTTAGCTTTCCCGTTCTGCATTTCTCTGCCAATTTCTCCTTCTGTATTTTTAGCTTTCCCCTTCTGTATTTCTCTGCCAATTTCTCCTTCTTTATTTTTAGCTTTCCCGTTCTGTATTTCTCTGCCAATTTCTCCTTCTGTATTTTTAGCTTTCCCCTTCTGTATTTCTCTGCCAGATTTCTCCTTCTGTATTTCTCTGCCAATTTCTCCTTCTGTATTTTTAGCTTTCCTCTTCTGTATTTCTCTGCCAGATTTCTCCTGCTGTATTTTTAGCTTTCTCCTTCTGTATTTCTCTCTCAGCTTTCTCCTTCTGTATTTCTCTCTCAGCTTTCTCCTTTTGTACTTCTCACCCAGATTTCCCACTCTGCTTTCCTTGTTTTTGATTTTCTGCCTCCGTTTTGGATTTCTCTCCCTTAAACTCTCTCAACTTTCCATATTGTGCTGATTTCCTGCTCACTTTCTCTCTGCTTTCTATTCTTTACTTTTTATTTCTCCCGCTTGACTTTACCCCCCTCCGTTTTGTATTTACTCTTGTTGTTCTCAGCTTTCTCTTTGCCCTTGTGTATATCCCTTTCCCTTGTTTTCCTGCATTCTGTCAGCTTCCTTTCTTGCTTTCTCTTTGTTTTATGTCACCGTTCCTGCAAGGGGTCGTCTTCCTTTCCTTCTGCTAATTTCTCCCATTGTGGTTTCCATGGACTTGCATTCTCTATTTCTCCCATTCTCAGCGTTTCGCAGAGCGTAGCTGTGTTTTCTGATCAATAAAATGATTGGGAGGATTCCTCCGTGGAAGGAGGAAGTTGTTCCCAGGCACCCGACCGTGTTGTAGGGTGACATTTTCTACGGATTCTAAAATCATTTAGCTCAGCACGTGCGAATGGCTTGATGGGGGAGGTGTTTAATAGAAAAGAGGTTTTTATCACAGTGTTAGGATTGTCCTTACGACTGCTATCCAAAAAGTAATTACTTGTCACGTCCAAATGACTTTTCTATGGCCTCTTCGCATACATGGATGGACGCTCCAGCACGGTTTTAGGGGCACTCGAGAAATAAAAAGCGGAAGAGGGAACTTAAGAGAAGGAGATGTGGAGAGATTGAATGGGGAGGAGAGACAGAAACTGCGGAGGAAATACATACATTATGTATAGATTTCAAAGGCAGCAGAACCAAATCAGAGGATAAAGAAAAGGAAGAAAAGGAAGTAAATCTATTGACGCATAATCTTAATGTATTAGAAACATGTAATGAAACTTGGAAAACAAATTTCTCCATTTTTTTCTTCCAAAAAATTTAATACCATAATGGAAGACCCAATCTCGAAGTAGTACAAATACAATCTAAAGAGGCAGGGTACTCTTAAGGAAATTGAACAAAAATTGAAGCAAATGCTTTTTTTGGGGAACATAACTATATTTTTATGCGTTTTCCGTAAAGGCGTTAGCTCCAGTTACCATTTTCCATTTTGGGGGATTGCACAAGGAAAACAATTGGGAACGAGAAAAGGATTTAGAGAGAGTACAAGACGAAAGTGGGATTGCGGATACATTTGGAGGGAGGATTAGGATTTACTAGACCTTAAGAGGTACAAATCCAAGTGAAGTAGCATGATGCGCGGAAAGTGGACACTGTGACTCCTTCAGCACTTTTTTTTACTATGACTTCCTCGGTCTTCTCCTCCCTTTTATTCCCACATCATCAAAAAAAAATGGAACTTGTGAATCTTGACTTATGGGACAATATGAACAGATTGCCAATCATGTTTCACGGTGACAACCAATTCTCACATGCTTTGTCACTGATTTAACCCTCTATTTTCACTCTGGATTTCCTATTGCCCATTCTTGCCACAGCACATGTTCACTTCTTATTTTGATCCGACATTTTTTGACCGCAATTTTCCCTTTATTTATTTTCTTCCCTTCCTTTGCGCTATTATATCTCTCACTCCCTCTCTGTCTGTCTTCTATCTCTTTCTTTTTCTTCTCTATCTCTCTTTCTTTTTCTTCTCTACCTCTCTTTCATTATTTCTTTTTCTTGATCCCTTTCCATTTCTCTCTCTTTCTGGCTTTCTCTGTTTCTATTTCTCCCTCACTCTCTCTTTCTTTTTACTTCTCGCTTATCCTTACTTTATTTTTGCTTCTCTCTCTCATTCTCTCTGTTTCTCTCTTTCTTTATTTTTGCTTCTCTCTCTCTCATTCTCTCTGTTTCTCTCTTTCTTTATTTTTGCTTCTCTCTCTCTCATTCTCTCTGTTTCTCTCTTT
>JAQGBT010005747.1:0-13734 GCA_034698585.1 Disparrhopalites patrizii
TCACGCTTCTTTATCTCGGCTTTTCCCTCCATTTTTTTTTCTCATTTTTCCTCGAATTCTCTCTCTCCTTTTTCCTCGATTTCTCTCTCTCCTTGTTCCTCGATTTTTCTCTCTCTCCTTTTTCCTCGATTTCTTTCTCTTCTGTTTTCCTCGATTTCTCTTTTTGTCCCTTTTTCTTTCTCTCTTTTGTCCCTTTTTCTCTTTTTTTCTCTTTTTATTTCTTTCTCTTTTTGTCCCTTTTTCTCTTTTTATTTCTTTCTTTTTTTATCCCTTTTTCTCTTTTTCTTTCTATCTATTTGTGTCCCTTTTTCTCTTTTTATTGCTTTCTCTTTTCAACCTTTTTACAAACTTTCTCTTTTGGCTCTTATCTATCTGTTTTTGTCTCGCCTTTGTCGTCTTCTTTCTAATTCTTTCTCTTTTTTTACCCATATTTTCGTCAATGTTTCTGCCTTTTTTTTCTATATTTTCCTCTTCCCATTTTTTATCTCTAAATATTCTTGACCATATTTATCTCTCTCGTTTTGCCCTTTTGTCTCTCTGTTTTATCTCATTTTTGTTTTAATCTCTATTTTTGGACATTTTTATATCTCTCACTTTTGGCCCTTTCTCTCTCTTTCTCGGTTAGCCCTTTTCTCTGTTTTAATATCTATTGTCGGACATTTTTCTCTTTCTCTTTTGGCCCATATCTCTCTGATTTAATCTGGCTCTCTTTCAGTGTGACTTCCTCCCTTTTCGTCCCATTCGTATCTCCATCTGTCCCCATGTCTGTTTTGCTTTCTCCCAATGTCTCCCTTCCCCGTTTTTCCCATTTCCTCCCCCCGAAACTCCTCGGATTTTCTGCTGACCTTTTAGCTTTCCTCCCCCCATCGGGCGCATCTCCCATTCGGAAAGTTTATAAAAATCCACGAAACACGACCACAAAAATTCCTTGGGAAGTTGTTTGAAAACGTTGGAAAAAAAAATCCTTATCTCTTCTTTGCGGGACTTGTTGAGGAGTTCCTGATTGCGATTGATTTCTCCCCCTCCTCCCCCTTCCATCTTACAAAAAGGGGTTTTTGGGGGGAAGTCTTGTGAGCAATTAGACCCACTTGACATCCATAACTAATGAGTAATCTCAAGTTTTACCCCCGTCAGCATTTCTCTCCAGAAGACTCCGTAATCATTTCCATCCAAACTTTTTCTCTCTATGCACATCCCTGTGTAGTAAAGGGAATAGTTAAGGGAGAAAATCCCTTTTTTCCCCCAAAAATCCGCACATCCCCATAGAGTAGAATAAGCAAAAATAAGAAGCAGAGAGAAATGGATTCTTAAATCACAGACATTTCCCAACTCCTATTAGTGCTGGTACATATATAAAAGGATTTGACCCCAAAAAAAAAAGTCATCCCAGCCTGGCAATGCCACAGAGGGAAACCCAAAAGCCATCTCTGGGAAGGGAGGAGACCGGAGGAGAAAAGGAGGAGGAAGATTCTAGGGGGAAAGTGAAAAGGAGGAGGATGAATGGTGGAAAAAAAAGAGCATTTTCCCTGGCATTTTGCTGGGGTTGAAAAAGGGTTGAAGATGAAGTGTGTGACTCCGTGTGTGCCCGAGGAAAAGCCAGGAAGGCGAGGCGTGTGCGAGTGTGGACAAAGACAAAGCAGAGTCATTGATTCCACGGGGAGGGGGATAATTAAGCATGGGAGGAGGGGACTTCGTAAATCAGGAGGATACAAGACATACAAGCGAGAGGACGTGATTAAAGCTCATTGTTTGCGAGGAAATGAAACAAAAATGGAAGGGAAAGGGAAGGGAGAGAGTGGGAGAAAGTAAAAAAAAAAAAAGAATATTTCTCTCCGTGGAGCATCTGCCCTAATGGGGCAAAGTCAAGAGACAGTGTAAATGGACCACCGCCGCTCCTATCCTTACAGCCGCCAGAGGAGTCAGCCCAGGCACATTGTAGTCCCTTTTTCCTATAGTGAGACGCAGTCAAATAGTCCGCCTGTCTCATTTCCAAAGATTTATCTCCACATTTACATCTCGTCTTTTTCGCCCTTAGAAAAAAAAAGATGCTCTCGATGGCAGAAGAAAGAGTTGGAGGAGGAGGAGGAGAAGGAAAGAATGAGAGAGCGAGAGAATGAGCGAGAAAGTGTGAGGATGTGAGGGAGAAAGTGAGAGAATGTGGGGTAGAATGTAAGAAAGTGAAAGAAAGTGCGGGAGAGTGTGAGAGAAAGGGAGGGAACATGTGAGAAAAAGTGGGAAAAGAAACATAAGAGGCAGTGTGAGAGAAAATCAGAGAGGATGAGTGAGAATGTGAGAATAAGTGAGGGAGAATGTGAGACAAAGTGCGAGAGATTTTGAGAGAACGTGAGACAAAATGTGAGAGAAAGTGCGAGAGGTTTTGAGAAAACGTGAGACAAAATGTGAGAGAAAGTGCGAGAGATTTTGAGAGAAAGAGAGAAAAAATGTGAGAGAAAGTGAGACAACGTATGAGAAAAAGTGAAACGAAAACATCAGAGAAGATGTAGGAGAAAATGAGGGTGAATGTTAGAGAAAGTGCGAGAGAGAAATGGTAAAAAAAAATGTGAGGGAAAGAGAGAGAGCATACGAGAAAAAGTGGAAAAGAAAACATGAGAGAAAGTCAGAGAGGATGAGTGAGAATGTGAGAGAAAGTGCGAGATATTGTGAGAGAAAGAGAGAGAAAGAGAGAGAAAGTATGAGAAAAGGTGGGAGATAAAACATGAGAGAAAACGTGAGAGAAAGTGAGAGAGAAATCGTGAGAGAAATGGGACAAAAAGTGAGACAGAATGTGAGAGAAAGAGAAAGAAAGGGAGAGAAAATATGAGAGAAAGATAAAGAAAGAGAGAGAAAATGTGAGAAAAAATGGAAAATAAAATGAGAGAGTATGTGAGAGAAAGTGAGAGAGAATGTGGGAGGAAGTGAGAGAGAAAGAGAGAGAGGATTGGAGACACAAAGAGGGAGAGAGAAAGAAGGGGGCAGAACATGGAGGGTGAAGACAGGAATGGGAGAAAGAATGAAAAGTATTATTATTACAAAGATATATGTATTCACATGCAAAGAGGACGTCGACAGCCTCCAAGCAATTGTTGTGGCATGGAGGGCTTTTTTTTTGTCTAGGCGGGGGAATATAAAAATGAAAGAAGGGAGCAAAAGACGATTGAGAACGTCCCTTGTAGATACCATTTTTTTTTGTTTTTTCTCCCATCCCCCTCTTCCTCCATTTATTTTTTGTGTATATATAAAGCTCTTAATATTTCTCAAGGCGCTTGGACTTTGCCCTCTTTTGCAAAAGGATTGTAAAAAAAAACCACCTATTGCCGTCCAGTGTGTGATTGAATGAATGAATAAGTGGAAATCGCTCCCAGTCACTTTCCCTACGGACACACGGAGCATTTCACGGGACGTGATGAAAACTGCGGGTGGGGAGGCTTTTACTCTCTCTCGCTCTCCGTCTCGCTCTTTCTCTCTCTCCCTCTCTCTTCCTCTCTCTCTTTCTCTTCTAGCTCTCTCGAATCTCCCTCTTTTTCCCCTCCCAAAAAGCATATAACTATTCCCATTTTTCTCCCTCTCCCCCCGATTTTTTTTCAATTCAATCACATAAAGCCCATTCCTCTTTGCCCCCACTTTCCCTCATATGAAAAAAAAACATTATGTATATACCCATAAAGCCCCTTGAGGAGTCCCCGCACGCGACGGAGAGAGTCTCGCTATGTTAGGCTACTATTATTTATTTTTTTTGCTACTCATTTCTCCCACAGAAAAAGGGTTTCCATCCAGAACAAATCAGAGACTGAAAAAAGAGGACCAAAAGCGTATTATTATGATTATGATTATTATTCCATTTTTAAAAAAAAAACTTTGTTTTTTACTCATAATTGCTTTTCGAGGATGAAATAACCCTATTTTATTCGGGGAAGATGGGGAAATTTAATGTTCACAGTAGGAAGAGGGAAATAGAAAATGGGGGGAATGGGAAAGAGGGAGAGGGAGAGGGCAAGGGCAAGAGGGCAGTGGAGGTGTTGCTAATTATACGTACTCCTAATTAGAATGCATGGAGAGTGGATGGACATTGGGAGGAGAGCGTGTGAGGAAACGGTATGGGGATAAATGGCCCACGGCACGGCATTTTTGGCACGCACCACCACCTGGTCTTAGCCATGTGAGGCCTCCGAAAGAACACAAAATTCGGAGGGGAAAGCGGGAAAAAAAGGGGAAGAAAAGCGCGCTTTCATTCCAAAACAAATTCAGAAAAAAATATCCAGAAAAAAGGATCCAAAAAAAATGTTATAAAGGAAAGACCCGCCATTTCCCAGCGCTTTCCCATTAAATCCCCGCTTTTTGACCCCGATTCCAGAGCCGGCGCTTAATTATTATTAGTGATACCTTTAAAGGGAAGATGGAAGACTCTTTCTCCCCTTTATTTATAATGCATTTCCGAATAGACTCCCATCTGGGGGGCTGGTGGTAGAGTTCCTTATTGAATGCTGTATTTTCTGTTCCAAATTGAAATTGGACTTGAAATTGATTTTTCATTGGGCATTTTGGGGGAACTCGAACTGGATTAAAAAACCGAGTAGAAATAAGTGCCAATTTCAAGTTTGTGTAATCAAAGGCCAAATTGAATACTGGACATTTCAGGAGTGCTCCAGAAGTTAATACGAAATCCAACTCCAAATTGGTATCGCGAGTATAATTGCGATTTCAATGGCGACTAGCAATCAAGTTTTTTCTATATAAAATGACCTGGGACATTGTTTCCTGAACAAAAACAGGAGCTTTATAGATTAGAACACAACTAAAAACGAAAACGTGATCCAAAGGTTAAAATTTAGTGCGTTAACTTAGATTTATTGAAGGTTCTAGTTTCAGCATTAAAAATAGTAATTGAAATTGGTTTTGGACTGAGTTAGCAATCAGAAATCGGAAGTGGACAATTTAAATAAACGAGTACTTAATCAATTTCGCGGACCTTCCAAAATCGGACGTATCAAGTATGAGTTTGAGACCAAAATTTTCCGAACTTGGAATTGAACTTGGTAGGGAAATTGATACTGGAAAATTGAACTTGAACCGATACGGAGCTCTAGCTGGCGGGACACCTGGGCATCCTGAAAAACAGGCCGAAAAAAGGGAAAAAACCGGAGATCTCATCTTCCTCTTATTTCTGTTTTTATTTCTCTCTCTCTCTCTCACTCTGTCTCTTTCTCTCTCGTTCAGAAACTACTAATATGTCTTCCTTGACCAGCATTTGTAATAAGAGTGGCTTGGATTGTGTGAGGGAAATGAAATCATGTAATCGAGGGAAGCAAGTGGATGTCTCGGGTCATTTCGTGGAGGCGTGATGTTCCTTCTCAAATACATAATTCCCTCCTTGTATACACTTTCTCTCTCTCTCTCTATTTTTCTCTCTCTTTCTCTCTTTCATTCTAGACGTCTACTTCCTCCGTCCTTTCCTCCTAACTCTCGATCCGAGAAAGTGAAGGCGTGCTCCCAAGCAAACTATGAGATGTACACACATTGTGTGAGGTGAAAAGTAAATAGTAGAGGAGAAAGTGGGAGTATACTTTCTTTTGGGTTTCTCGTGTGGTGGTGATTTTTTTTTTCGCAGAGAGTGAAAGAGAGTGAAAGAGAGAGAGAGAGAAACGGGGAAAGCTTGTGTATACATGTGGAAGAATTTGTGGTGAGGTTTTTTGTTGGGTGGAAAGCTTACGGGTGAACACACGCCGTCCAACTTGGAATTTGGTACGTGCTATTGTAAAAATGGGGAGGGGGAAAGGGAAGGAGGGAGAGCGAGAGGGACAGAGAGAGAGAGAGAGAGAGAGAGAGGGAGAGGGGGAAAGGTGGAAGGAGTGAATGGCCACACTTTCAATTAAGTGCAGTCGTAGTCCGTTCCTCTACTTGCATCTCGTCCCCTTCCACTCTTATCTGTGGCCTTTTTTATGGACCTCTAATTACAGCTTGCTCCCGCTTCCTTCTCCCTATTACGATTTCTGGTACTTCCCCCTCTTTCTACGTACTTTCTTTATTGCTCTCCTTTTTTCTGGCCCTCTTTCTCTTTTTCTCTGTTTTTACCTCTGGTTTTCTCTCTTGCCCTCTTCCTTTCATCATTTTTCTCTTTGATTTTCTCACTGGTTTTCTCGCGTTTTTCCGTTCTTGTTTTCCTTCTTTTGGTCTCTTCCTTTCTATTTTTTCCGCTTAGATTTCCCGTTTACCTTCTAGATTGATCTCTTTTCCTCAATTGATATCCTTTCCTCGATTTCCCTTTTTTCTCTTTTGATTTCTCCGTTTTCCTCGCTTTCAGTCTTTCTATTCTCTTTATTTTTCTCTTTACTTCGATGTTTCCCTTTTCTTCTTTTGATTTTTCTCTTTTCCTCGATTTCCCTCTTTTCTTCTATTAATTTCTCTTTTTCCCACGATTTCTCGCTTTTCTGCTTTTGATTTCTTTCTTGTCTTCTCTAGATTTCTTTTCTCTTGATTTCCCGTTTTCCTTCACTTATCTTCTCTCTTTTCCTCGATTTCCCGTTTTCCTTCACTTATCTTCTCGCTTTTCCTCGATTTCTCTCTTTTCGTTCGTCGATTTCTCTCTTTTCTTCTCTATATTTCTTTCTTTCCCTCGACTTCTCCCTACTCTTCTCTTCATTTCCCTCATCTCTCTCCTTTTCGGTTGCGATTTCACAGCTTTATCACTTTCTCCTCTTCATTAGCCTACTTTCGTACTTCTTCTCTTGATTTTTCAGTTTCTTCTGCCTCTCTTCTCTCGTTTTCTTTTCCGTGTTTTCTCTCGTTTTTCGTGCTTCTTCTGTTTCAGGCTGCTTTCTCGTTTTTCATCCTGTTTTCTCTCTAACTTTCAGTTGTGCTTACCTACCCACTTACTGTCCCATTCGCCCTCTCTATTCGTCCTCTCTCTTGTGTTTTTCTTTTGATCTCCCTTGTTTTTTTCCACTTTTTTGCACTCTTCTTGGCTCCCTTCCGTTCCTCTCCGACACCCCCACGATAAATTCCCTGACCCATTGACACGTGTGTATGGGTCACTCGTTTTTTTTCTCCTTCGGCCTTCTTCCCATCCGACGCGGAGGGTGGCGGAAGTTTGTGGGAGGTTCGCGGAGGAGGACGAGATGCGAAAGGAATTAAAGCATGGAGGAGAAAGGGGAGGAGGAGGAGGTAGAAGGCCATTTTAGAGTGGGAGTAGATAAGTCGGAGCGACGGTCATAAATCCCGTCGTAACCCGCTTCGCTTATTTATCGCCTCACCACGTGCTTTATCTTGAAATTTTTGGGGGGGGACACGCCTCCGCCAGTTCCTGCGTTGCCCGTCCCTTATATTTGGCCTTCCTCTCTCTCTCTCTCTCTCTCTCTCTCTATTTCTCTCTCTCTATTTCTCTCTCTCTATTTCTCTCTCTCTTTCCTCCCCCGATAAACACGGGCTAGTGAGGTGACATTTGAAGGAGAGAAAGTATTTGAGAGCTTTGGCCTTTCTCCGGGACCTTTAGCTCCAGCTGACCTTCTCGGAGAGAACAGAGGGAACAACAGAGCTGAAGAGAGAGAGAGAGAGAGAGAGAGAGAGAAAGGGAAAGAAAGAGAGGCCAATTACCCCTTTTGTGTTTTGGTTGGAGGTTAGGAAAAGAGAAAAGGAATTGGATGATGATGGAGGGAGCACGCGGGAGCGTTTCCGGAAATTGGCCCTGCCTGCATTCCGAGGCGTCGTTAGCAATTAGAGTCTAGTAAAGGGAAGAGGGAGAGAGACTTTCGTGGTCTCGGAACAATCAACAGGATGTTTGAGAGAGAGAGGAAAGCGAGAGACAGAGAGAGAGATGGAAAAGAGAGAGACAGAGGCCGAAATGGAGACAATTCGGGAGAAAGCAGTGCGTGGATGATTACCATGCAGTTAGCGGACGCTCCCCAAGGACCAGTTGACGACGACTTTCCAGGCTCGTTCTCATTCTCCATGCCTGGAGAATCCTCCCATCTCACTCTCCATTTTATCCAGAATGTAGTTCACATTCCCAAATTATGAATCCATAAATGAACAATTCCCCCAGACGCCCCCCGTACACACATGTACAGATTAGAGGAAGAGAGCTCTTTGCCCGTGTGGGGAATGTATCCATATGTACACATCTATACAACCAGAGGGAAGAGAGAGAGGAAAAGAGAGGAAAAGAGAGTCTCACAATCGGAAAAAGGCTAAGATAAATTAGAGGGGGAAAGGAGGAGTAAGAAGAAGGGCTTTTAGTCTGCACTTAATTTACGAGACTAAACTCACCTTTTCGAGATTGACGGACTGCTCCGAGGGAGAAGTGAGCTTCTTTCTCAGTTTTTTCCCCTGTTTTTTACTCTTCTTCTTCGTCTTCTTCGTCTTCTTCGTCTTCCTCGTCTTCTCCGGGAAAAATGGTGAGCGATGAGACGGAACGAGGGAATGTTCCTTACTCCACTTTCTCCCCGTAATGGATCGCTCTTGCAATTTAATGTTACGATCCCAGTCCATTCCGGCATTTTGCCCTCACTTGCTCCCCTCTCTTTCTCTCTCCTTCCAAAACAAATTGAAGGTTCACCCTCCTCCTTGTCCGGTTTCATTTACTCATAAAAGAGAGAGAGACACAGAGAGAGGGGAGGGAGGGAGACGGAGGGAAGGGAGAAGAGCAGTAGATAGAGAAGAAGCATAAAGTGAGGGAGATCAAGAGAGAAAAGGCGAGAGAGACATCGGAGAATGTGAGACAGATCAAGAGGATGAAGGGAAGAGAGAGATATGTAGCAGAAAATGTGTCAGATCAAAACAGAGTGAAAGCGGGAGAGAAATAGGAGAACGTTGGAGAGACAGGCGAAAATGACAGAAATCGAGAGAGAGAAAGCGAGAAAGAAATAGAAGAAAGCGGTAGAGATCAAGAGAGAGAAAGCGAGAAAGAAATTCAAGAAAATGTAGGAGAAAGAAGGAGAGATAAAGAGAGAAAGCGAGAAATAATTACGAGAAAAAGAGAGAAAGCGAGAAAGAGAAATTAAGAGAGAAATAGCAGAAAATATGAGAGATCAAACGAGAGAAGCGAGAGAGAAATCGGAGAAAGTAAGAGAAGGCTAGAAGAGAAATAGACGAAAGTGAGAGAAATATCGAGAGTAACAGAAAAAAGTGAGAGATCGAGAGAAAGCGAGAGAGAAATGGAAGAAAAAGTGAGACGTCAAAAGAGAGAAAGCGATAGAGAAATAGAAGAAAATGTGAGACGTCAAAAGAGAGAAAGCGAGAGAGAAATAGAAGAAAATGTGAGACGTCAAAAGAGAGAAAGCGAGAGAGAAATAGAAGAAAATGTGAGACGTCAAAAGAGAGAAAGCGAGAGAGAAATAGAAGAAAGAAAGAGAGAAATATAAAAAATTGAGAGAGAGAAAGGGAGAGAGAATTAGAAGAATTTGAGAGAGAGAAAGCGAGAGAGAAATAGAGAAAGTGAGATAGAGAAAGCGAGAGAGAAGCAGGAGAAAGTGAGAGAGAGCTAGAGAGAGAGAAGTATGAGAAAGTGTGAGATAGAAAGCGAGGGAGAGAGGGAGAAAGCGAGAGAAGCGAATAAGCGAGGAGGCCAGAAAAAAGGATAAAGAGCAAGAGAGACAGAAGAGTAAGAGAGAAAAGGGAGAGATCAAGAGAGAGAAAAGGGAGACAGGGAAAAACACGTAAAGAAATGCACACGAAGGCTAGGAAAAGAGAAGTAGATGCACGAGATTGCTTTATGTTCAGGAGCAAAAATAAAAAAAGAGCGTGGGTGTACTTGTGTGTGCTCCTGATGGACTCGCATCATAACCAACAACGATTGTACACAATATAGCCATACTGTATCTATATACATCTATATAATATGTATATATCTATATCTACCTCTGCTACCATGTATACCTAATCAGGTTTATAGGAGACTCTGCTGGGGTAATAGAAATGATGGAGGGGACGCAGGTGGGCCTCTCGCCCCCGACCCTCTCCCTTTCATACCGAAAAAACAGGATGAGGGTGAAGGGAGAGAGACTGTTAAGAAAAGGGGAAAAGGGGGAGTACCAGAGGAAATAGAGCCAACGGAAGAAGGATAGGAAACGGGTTAAGACGGGAAGCACCCAACGGGTGCTTCCCCAAAACTGGGAAAAGGTTAAAAGAGACATAAAAACACAGGGAAATAATAAAGGAGGGAGAAAGTGGAAATGTCCAAAAGGATGTTATGAGACTCCCCAAGAAAGCAAGTGAAGAAGAAGGAATGCGAATAAAGTAAGGAATACGGAAGAGAAAATGGGGAAAGAGATAAAAAGCAAATGCGGAGGAGTAAAACGGAGGGAAAGACATGGATCCAAAAAAAGGAAATGGGGAAAGCCAGAATGCGGGAGAATTTGAAAGGGATGGGAAAATCGGGACAAAAACGGAGATAAATACGAGAGCAAATGAGAAAATGGACAGGCAGGAAAGTGGATTAGTCGTCAATGGAGAAAGCAAGAAAGGATCTTTGGGGGAAGGACAACAAAAGCCCTGCATTCCCCCTCATTCGAGTGTCAATTGATCATCTCACACACATCTCCCTCATTCATCTCGGGTCCAGGAGAGAGCGTGTCCTCTCTGGCACTCACTTACACATAAGAGCTCTCAATTCCCCTCTTCTGTCCATTCTTTGCCCGGAGATTGTCGAAGCCGTCCAAGGGATGAAAGGCACTGTGAAAGAGAGAGAGAGAGCACGAAGAAAGAGAGAGAAAGAGAGAGAGAGAGAGAGAGAAAGACGAGAGGGAGAACGAGAGAGAGAAAAGTCTCATTTAAAGAAAACACACAATCCTGTAATGCTCTGCTTGGCCAAGAAATGCCGAAATAGAGGATTAAGCGATCTTTGGGTGATCCTGAGTGTGTGTACTTTCTCCTTGTGTGTCTTTGGATGTTTGAATGCGCTCAATTGGAACTAATCGCCCCGCTCTGTCTCCCTTGATATGATATAGCATTGTGGACATGTCCTTCTTTTCTTCCTCTTGTATTTCCTTCTTTTTTTTATTCTGGAAGACTTTCTCCTCACTGGGATAAAGTAAAAAAGAAGAAATGAGGGAAAAAGTGATGCCGTGGGTCCCCAAAAAAATCTTTGCGATTCCAACATCATCATTATCAGCACTTGTCTCCCGTCCCGGATTTTCACCGCTTCAAGATTCCCTCATTCCTGGAGGGGCGAATGCTCTCTCTGTCCTTCCCGACTCACATTATACCCGGCCCCGAACGGGTGACACGCGTTTCCCATAATGTCCCTGGGCCTAATTGCTTTCACACTCTTCCCTTTCACTCTTTCTCTCTTTAGTTCTCTCTTTCTTTATTTCTCTCTCTCTCTCTCTCTCTCTCTCTGTACAAGGATGGTTTTGATTATTGTCGTACTCACCACGGCGGCTCAGGGGCATTGGGAGACTTGTTTTTTCACTCCTTGTTATCTCTCTTTTCCCTCTCTCTCTCTCTCTCTCTATCACTCTCTCCCTCCCAGCCTATTTCTCCCCTCCCCCTCCATTATTATCCGCAACTCTTTTGGGTGAGTGTGTTTGTTTGTGGTTTGATTACTTAAACCCAGACACGCGGGGGTTTCCCTTAATAATAACGGTGGTGTGTATCCCCCCAAAAAAGGGGAAGGATCCTGAGCTGGCAATAATAATAATAGTAATAATAACACGTGAGAAAAGTGAGGGATCAAATGAAAGCGGGGAGCCCCGAAGAGAAGGAGAAGTGTGCAAGTGGGGAAATTGAAGAAAAAAGGGAAAGTAGGGGGAAAGGAGGAGAAAAAAGGATGTTGTTTTTGAGCAAATAAATGAAAACAATGGGAGGATTATGCAGACGCCCGTTCCAGTGTGAAATGCTTTGGAGGAGAGGGGGGGA
The DNA here is from genome assembly GCA_034698585.1 of Disparrhopalites patrizii. Taxonomy (NCBI): domain Eukaryota; kingdom Metazoa; phylum Arthropoda; class Collembola; order Symphypleona; family Sminthuridae; genus Disparrhopalites; species Disparrhopalites patrizii. The sequence goes on from JAQGBT010005747.1 coordinate 11,848, forward strand.
AGAGGGCCTTGTGTGCCGTGAGGATTACTCATAGTCCCGCGCTTCTATTTCCTCCTTTTTAAATCCCTATTCTCTTTTATTGCCCCAGGAATTGAATGTGTATACGCTTGGAACAATGGGGGCCGTCCTCTCTTTCTTCACCCTCCTCCGACTCTCTAGGTGCTGGCGGGGGAGTGATTTTTTTGGGGGACAAAAAGAGCACCGAGACGGAGAAAGAGAGAAGATGAGAGAGAGGAGAGAGAGTGGCTCAAGAGAGGGAAAAAAGGATGAGAGGGAGAGGGAGAGTGCATGGATCAGGTGGTGTTGATGTTAAAGAGTGAGTCGTTGAGTGGGATGTTTGTATGTTTGGAGGAGGACGGAGGGGGATGGGAGAGTGACGGATGAGTGCCTCAACCCACCATTTGGTGGCTGAGTCCTCCTCATTTATTACTCTGCATTTTAATCACACTCTCATTTGTGTGAAAGCCTTGGTTTTGCTCTAGAAAAGCGGATGCCTTTTTTTTTCTCCCTTGGCTTTCTCTCTCTCTTTCTCTCTGCCACAGAACCGCACCACACACTCCCACATCCCACATACAACCATTGTGACTTGGCGGGTTGACGGGTCATCCGTCACGTCTGGACTCTCGAGACTCTGTCAATACTTGGCGGAGGCTCCCCGACAGACAGCGTCTTCATCACTTCTTCATATTTCCCCAGCAACGCAGACACGAGGAGGAACTGGAGGGATGCTCCTGGGGGAAAAGATGAGAGAGAGAGGGAAAGAGAGAGAGAGGAAGAGAGACAGAGGGAAAGAGAGAGAGTGAAAGAGAGTGAGAAAGAGAGAGAGAAAGAAGGAGATACCATGGAGAGACAAGTCATGGACTTCCCCACCGAAATCCTGTTGCTCAATAACAACAGAAACAAATGAGGAGGCTTCAAGCCCGCCAAAAAGCCCCACCGCGACGAGAGTCAACGGAAGACAATGACTTATAAAATCCATTCATTACGGCGGCTTGTAATGGAATTTCAATGAAAAATCGCTTTCCAGGACGAGACGAGGATTCATTAGGAAAATTAAAGACCTCTTTTCCGCACGGAGACCCAAATGAGAGAGAGAATGAGGACGAGTTTAAAAGGGGAAAAGAGAGAGAAAGTAATGGAATAAACTGGAATAGCTGGAAGAGAAGAACAAATCAGGGAAAGATGAAGCGAAAGGACAGAAAAGGGAAAGACGAAGAGAAAGAACAATAAAGGGAAAGATGAAGAGAAAGAACAAAAAAGGGAAAGACGAAGAGAAAGAACAATAAAGGGAAAGACGAAGAGAAAGAACAATAAAGGGAAAGACGAAGAGAAAGAACAAATAAGGGAAAGACGAAGAGAAAGAACAAAAAATATTAATGATGAAGCGAAAGAACCAAAAAGAGAAAGATGAAGAGAAAGAAAGTAAAAGAGAAAAACAGGAAAGAGAGATACTGAAAGGAATAAAAAAAAAGTGGACAGGAGAAAAGAAAGAAAAATGAAAAGATAAAGAGAAAGTCGAACTAAAAATTGATTAGAGCGGAGAGAGCAAAAATGAGGAGATATACAAGAGAGACAAAGTGAAGTGAAGAGGAAATAACGGGAGACAAAAGGGTGAGAAAAGAGAAAGGAAGGAGAAAACTGTGATAGAGAGACTGAAGAGATTGATTGGAGGACGAGTGAACTAGAAAGAGAGAGAGAGCACTCTGCCATGGAATGCATGGTGCGTGCTCTGCCGTCCCTCCGTCCAAATAACTGCCTCCTGAGTGTTCAAGGGGGTAATTGAGGGGAGCAGGAAGAAGCAGGAATAATTGTTGGACGAGCAATTAATTAGTGGGATTCTGTAATCTCTTTCCCCGACTCCCGATGAATCATCCCGAAATGTGGGTC
>JAQGBT010005748.1:0-13728 GCA_034698585.1 Disparrhopalites patrizii
CTCTCTCTTCCTCTCTCTCTTTCTCTCTCTCTTTCTCTCTCTCTGACTCTCTCTCTCTCTTTGGAGGCAGGTGGGTGGTCAGAGAGCTTGTCTCTCTCTGAGTTTTACCCCGAAGGAATTTATTGTCTTGACAACCAATGCGGCGTAATTACAAGGGTTTTTGATGGCAATCACATGATCCGGTCAAGTATTGACATCCTCCTCCTTTTCCCTTTTTGGAGGAAAAAAGTTCTTCCAAGTGTCTTGGCACACACGACCTTCAAAGAGAGCGTCACCATGCAAGAGAGAGAGAGAGAGAGAGTGGAATGGTCTTTTATTTATTTTTTTACCTATTACTGAGGGAGGAGCTTTCCCTTACTACTATTACTACTATAAATGCCATCCCAAGTGCGTGAGTATGGGATTGAATGAAATTATTAATGAAAAAGGGATCTTTTTTATTATTCATAAAAATGGAGGAGGGAAGGTAATTCATTGGAGTTGATTTGAGTGGGGAGAGAGGAGGGGGGAAGTCTTTCATACATCCTTGGATTTGAACTGATTGATACAAAAAAAATTATTATTATTATTATTATTTTTTGAACAATTACGAATCCAGTGCGGCTTGTTTATGGCGGAATAAAGCAAAGTTCACACGCACTCCTGCTCGTTCCGTGTGAATTGAAGGAGCCTTAATACACTTTACTACGTCAGCAGTCATTCATGTGATGGAGGCTGAAAGCCAGGTGTCAATTATGAAGCTCTGTAGAGGATTCTTTCTTACTATCATTAATACCTATGGTACAGATTATTATTTCCCCACCTCCTTGTCCTATGTAATAACCTTTATATAACTCTTCAATCTGGTTCTAGGTACGTTTCATAACTGAACAACTGAACCAGGGCTGAGGGTGGGAAAAGAGAGCAAAGGGAATTCAGTAGGTTGTATAGTAGTGCAGCAATTCCTGTTTTTTTCTCTCTCTCTCTCTCCAAGATGTTCTCTCCCCCGTCATTGGAGAAGTGTGCCATTAAAAAATCCTTTTCTCCAGCATTATTTCATATTGCAATAGCAATGGTAATTTAATGAGCTTGACTATAGGACCATAAATACAATTATAAAGTTTCCAAATAAATCCCAGGGTTCAGAAGTAGACCGTCGTGGGAAAATATTCAAAATTAAAAAAAAAAATATGAACGGAAATGTTTTTTTTTTGTAGATTCTAATGGGCTTTAAGTCTATAAAGTATACAGTTTCTTATAAGATGTTCCCATTCATTTATTACTCATCACCCCCAGCCGTATGCTTCCTGCGTTGCATCTTGCAATCGTACTTTTTGCAGGAGTTGGCATTTTTTTTGTGGCTCGTATTCAATTACATGCTGGTGATTTTTTTTTTAATTTTTAGCTCGTAAAACGGATTTCTGTGATTTACTGATATTTCTACATCACTTTCATAAGATGGGTACAAACAGAGATTCAGAAGGGCGGCACAATCTGGCGTACACAGACGGATAAAAAAAATGACGGGGACACAGAGACAAAGAGGAAAAATGGGGGAAACAGAACATGGGCAGACGAAGGATAGAGAGAGAGAGACGTGGAGAGAGAATTTGGCAGGGAGAACTCGAAAATAATGCGAGAATTTAAATGAGCGGGGGAAAGCAAGGAGCGAGACTGTGAGTAACAGCAAAATGAATCAGAGAGAAAGAGCAACAGATAAAAAGAAAGAGAATGAACGATACGGAGAGAAAAACCGAGAGAATGAGTGTGAGAGAGACGAAGAATGACGAAGAAAAAGGTAGAGCAAAAAATAGAGAGACACAGAGCGAGGAAGGGAAAGAAAAGTTCAGAGAAAGAGAGATGTTGAATAAGAGAGAAAGAGTGAGAGAAAGAAAGAAAATACTCGAGAAAAAATAGTGACAGAAAGAGAGAAAAATGAGGAAAAGGGCTTCACGAGCTAATTAATGCGTTCTTACTGAAAACTTTGATTTTCGTATATAATATGAAAAATACATCGGATAACCGGTCGAAATAAGTGACAACTGAAAGCCCAGGTGTACCGGAGGTTAATGAGAAAATAATGTTAAAAAATATGGACTTTTAATCTCTTCTGCTTGTACATCCTTCATACAGTCTGCACATTATCAAACATATTATATCAATAAAAGTATATAAAGTATATAAGTATTTCTATATAGTAATATTAACAAGAAATACATAATTATTCACAGGAAAAAATGAAATAGAAGAGAACAAGATCAGACGCGTTTACGAAGGGAGTTCAACCACCTGAGCAAGAGTAAACTGGAAGGCTCGCGTTGAAAAAAAAAACAGATTTATCACTGAAAAATCCAACTTTAATTCAATTAGAGGATTGTATTTGTAAACAGATAAAGGGATGTGGCTTAGAAACTTTTCGTGTGCCCAACGTCACCAAAATGGATGACTCCAACCACAAACCACGATGATGGGATTATCAAATGCAGTATATTGCATATTATGTGCATACTGATTCCTCCAACAACATTCAATTTTCCAATTTCCAAGAGTGACCTGGCCCGCCTATGGAAAAAGTGCCGCCAAAACAGATTGTGTCTCTCTCCCCCTTTTTCAGTGTTTGTACAGACTCCTTCCCCAAACATATATTCATGTACACAAAACAAGAATAATCTTTGGGGGAAATCAGGATGAATCAATAATATGAGGGTGGTAATTATCTCATTAAAAAAAAAAAAAGGAAAAGAAAGACTGGTGAGATCTTTAAAGGAAGTGATAAGGAAAGACAAGGAGTCAAAGGAGATAAGAAGGAGTTGTCAAAGGCCCATATAACACCCATAATGAGGCTCATCTCGGGGAAAAATCTTTTGGCGACAAGAGCTCAAAAGAGGATCAGGAAGATGAATCTCTCCGATGAGATCCTCATCTTCTCCCCTTTGCTAATAGACGGGAAAACTCCTGATAATCTATGGAATTGTGGACAGATCCACCCCAATTTCCCTGGATGAGACCCTTCTCTCCAGAACGTTTAGCCCCGGTCTCCATGTCCTACCCGGAGATAATCACCTTGACAATCTCCGGAATCTCCCCTGTTATTCATAACCCTCTTTTTGTAAAGCCCCTTAATCCCTTCCCTTTAGTTTGCAATCCCTAAAAAAAAAAGAGCTCAAGAGATCTCCTTGTTTTTTCAAGGTAAATAAACAACCCTCAAGAAAAATTTTATGGTCCTCACTTGTGGTTCACCAATACGTTTTTGCGTTTCCTTTCCTTATCCTTTCATCTTCGGAGGAGCGAGTAAGAGAGAGAGAAAGAGAGGAAAATATATTTCAGAAAAAATATATATTTGGAAAAGAAAGCCTCTCCTGCAATCAGACGATCCCATCTTTCCTCCAAAAAAATCTTCAAAAGTATACACCTTCAATTTTTCTCTTTCACGAAGAAAAAAGAAAAAAAAAGTCTTCCATCCCACACCACTGCATATTTTTGAATGAGGAAGAGGACACGCGTATAACAAGACAAACATCTGCCCTCTGATGGCACAAAGAAGATGATGAGATGCTGGAGAGATTACGGGAGCAAGTTTATTAAAGTTTCATCCAGATTAAGATTTTGACGGCTGATTATACCACTCTTTTAATAGAGGACGAGGGTCGTGGAGCGCCTTCATCTGTATATACACATTTTCTACACCAGAATTGTATGTCCGGTGAGATGGAAAGGAAGGTGTGAGGCCTGATTAGTATACTACCCTCTCATCGATACTGATCAGGGAAATCTGGATGCTTTTACACAAACTTGGAGAAAAATCCCCACAGCTTTCCTTATATATAGTTTATTATACAATCAATATCACCTCCAAAAGAAAAGGTAATAACATTGAATGAGAGGGAAACATACGCATTTTTTGGGGGGAAAAACCGGCTGTATTTTTTTTTGGGACATTGAATGAAAGGGGAAGCACAAGGCTCTTTGCGGTGGGATAGGACGTTTGTGCATTTCGGGGAGGAGAAAAAGAGCTCTCCTTCTCCAGGAGCTGGCAGAATACTCATGTGGTAAGGAAATACGGGAGAGAGTCTCCAGGAGTAATGAAAGGTCTTTGGAGGGAAGAGTGATGAGATTGGGAGATAAGAAAATCAAAAGATAAAATAAAAATATGTCGTTCAAAGTGGGCCCTTTTGTACTCCGAAGGAGAGGGAGGGGGAAGACAAGGGCTATATAGAGATAGAGCAAGAGAGATTTGTATCACTTTACTAGATTTTATCGCACGTCTCCTCCATTCAAAATGGTTCGGGGTCGGTGGGGCGTAAGCACTTGGATGGTCCTTCCAGAAAGGAGAGAGAGAGAGAGAGAGAGTTAAAGAAGGAGGTTAAAAGTGTATGTGTTGTGGCAGATCGTACACGTAAAATGTCTCTTTGAGTAAATAAAAGGAGCAAGAAGGAATTCCTTGTGCTTCACTGCCAGTCAATGAGAAAGATGAAAACAAAGTTTACGAGCCTCTCTCTTCTTCAAATGGAATATAACAAGACAAGAAGAAGAGAAAGACGCTTACACAGGGCTATTCTGTCTTATTAGCTATTTGAGAGAGAGAGACGAGAGAACAGCGAGAGAGAGAGAAGGAGAGAGGGAGGAGAGAGAGAGAGAAGCTGGGGAAGAGAAGGAAGAGGGAGAAAAGGGAGATGAGAATGCAGAAAGAGAAGAGAGACAGAGAATAGTGAAAGACGAGATTGAGAGAACAGAGAGACGTGAGAACAGAGAATAGTGAAAGAAGAGATTGAGAGAACAGAGAGAGAACAGAGAGACGTGAGAACAGAGAATAGTGAAAGAAGAGATTGAGAGAACAGAGAGACGTGAGAACAGAGAGAGAACAGAGAGACGTGAGAACAGAGAGAGAACAGCGAGACGTGAGAACAGAGAGAGAACAGAGAGACGTGAGAACAGAGAGAGAGAGAAAGAGAGAAAACAGAGAGAGAGAAAGAGAGAAAACAGAGAGAGAGAGAAAGAGAGAAAACAGAGACGAGTGAGAACAGAGAGAGGAGAGAGAAAACAGAGAGAGAGCAGAGAAAGAGAGAACAGAGAGAGAGGAGAGAGAAAACTGAGAGAGAGAACAGAGAGAGAGGAGAGAGAAAACTGAGAGAGAGAACAGAGAGAGAGGAGAGAGAAAACTGAGAGAGAGGAGAGAGAAAACTGAGAGAGAGGAGAGAGAAAACTGAGAGAGAGAACAGAGAGAGAGGAGAGAAAACTGAGAGAGAGAACAGAGAGAGGAGAGAGAAAACTGAGATAGCAAAGGGAGAGCCAAGAGAGAGGAGAGAGAAAACACAGAGAGCAAACAGAGAGGAGAGAGAGAGGAGAGAGAAACCAGAGACAGAACAGAGAGAACAGAGATTTAACAAAAAAAATTGACAGCCCTATATATCTGTAGTTCCCTTTTTTGTTCGAAAACATGCAAATTCCAATAAATCTCGCATCTTTACAGCCTGTAAATCATAAACGGGAGAAATCAGAAATTTAAGTGGGAAATTAACAGTAGAGAAAACAGAAATAAAAGATGATCATAAAATAGCCGTTTATTTTTCTTAAATAAAAATCGAAATTTCAAAAAAAAATGTATTTTGAAGTCCCCACGACCCACATCATGTCCCGGATGAGGTTCAAGAGAGCTGGTGATGTGGATAAGAAGTAGAAGAAGAAGAAGAAGAAGAAGAAGAAGAAGAAGAAGAGTAAAAGGTCGAGGAAGAAGACAAGGAGGTTTCTTTTGGGCCGTCTCCTTATCGCCGGCCCATCTCTGGGAGATACATTATCAGTTAATCCCATCTCATCATTCCCTTTGCTCATGGAGAAAAACCTGTGGAGGAGAAGGAATACTTACCAGGATACATGATGTCTTTTAAAGCTCCCTCTCATCCTTTCTCTCTTGTCATCCTTTTTTCTGAGGCGTGTGTACTATGGTATTTGGTCCATACGGGAGTACTTACATAAAAGGGGAAGAAAATACGAAAGGAAAAAAAAAATAAGAAGGCAAAAGCCCAGTTGTCTCCATGTTTTCCGTTTATACTAAAGGAAAAACTTGGTTTTGGAAATATTTTTCGGAGAAGGGGAGGATATAGAAAGGACATCTTCGCACTTGTTGTGCTCCACGCACGACTCACACACGCTCCACATCGACCCATTGTCATCCATGGGTCACATTCACAACAAGTCCTTCCTTTCTGTCCGTTGCCCCTTTTTTGCCATTCCCCATTATTACTGACGTACTGTTTACAAGGACCCAAGAAAAGGAATTGAAAAAAAAAACTTTCAATTTCTTCAAAAATGAAACAATTTACTACTTACTTTGTTCACTCTGATTTTTTTTCTTTTAAAAGGAAAATTTTCTTTTGCCCATCCTTTAGCATAAAAATCCCCCCGGGGGGTTGAGCCTTGCCCCAGCGAGACAAGAGGGACAGAGAGAGAGAGAGAGAGAGAGAGAGAGAGAGAGAAAGAGAGAAAAATAGAGAATAATATCCCAAGTACGGGCGGGAGACCAAGGATCGTTAGCACCTCGGCGGTGCTGGATATTTTTTTTTTCTTTCTGTCGTTGAGTAAACTGAGAAATGTAATAAAAATGTTGTACTATACTATTTCCTTTAATTACACCCTACTTGAAAAGGCACACACTCTCGTAAAAACGGTGGATGGGCTCTGAAAAAAAATATTAACTACTGTTTTCTCCCCTTTCCTCCGGCTTTTTTTTTAGGAACTGAGAAATCCGGCATGTGAGAAAAAAAAATCCTCCATTGTCATTCTCTCCAGTTTACTCCTACAAATCTTGCTACGATCTGACTTGCGACCTTTTCTTTGGAGAAAAAAATGTCTCCCCATTGTTTTCTCCAGTTATTCTTTGACTCCGTTTGACGCCTCACCTTTGGGTAGTTTTTAGAAATCATATTTGTTTTTCGTCTCTTATTTTTCAATGCCATTAAAAATAGTTGATGCACCAAGGGATTTTTTAGCGTGGAGGCTAGTCACTACACGGGATTTAGTTGGAATTAAGGACATGATACTCGGTAAATAAGCCGGAGATGAAAAATACTGTATCTATTAAATTAAATGGTGGTGCAGATAAAAATATTCAAGTGGAGGTTGCACTCGCATAATCATCACTGTTAAATTAAATATTATATTTTTAAAAAAAAGTATACGATACCTCATACATAAAGGGCTAGGCACACGATGTTTGCCCTTATTTTATCGAGTGCAAACAAGTGCCGTGTTAAAAAGGGTTATACAGCCAAGTTTTTTTTTTCCCCGGCTATTGACACTTGGTTTGACCAGGGGATTATGACACGGGTGATAATTGTTATTGTGACTCCGCTAAGATTTTTTTTTTGTGCACGCTCCGAACGCTCTTCGCCGGCATGATGAATGACATGTGAGGGTGTAATTTGACTTATATGGACATTTTTTATTACAATATGGGTATATAGTGTAAATTGTAGCTATTTACATACATATGCACGCGCCTATGGGATAATATTCATGGAGAGAACACATCATTTGAGAAGATACTGGAAGTCTAATTGACTTTGTCACATCTTTTTTCGTCAGAACAACCATAGTCAGGTATTATGTAATGTGGATGCTCTTACAAATAAAGGGACTGCCCAGGTTACCGGTCAATATGGTCCGCTGACAATGTCTCCATATATGTACATTAGCTGGAGGAGTGCGTGGTGGCCTTTCAAGTGTTTGTGGTCTGGGTTCGGGATCAAGTCCTTTGATTTTTTTTTTTGTTGATAATATTGTCTGGTGATGGTGGCGAAACTTTGTATAATAATTATTTGTAACGTGCTCATTTTATTAATCGTGCACACCCATTTTGTTTTGAACCTTGTGAGGAATATTTGAACCTTGTGAGGAATATGTACTCGAGTTTAAAGTTTGCTTTGTACTTCTCTATCCGTCTCTCTCTCTCTTTTTCTCTCCAACTCTCTCTTCATCATTAGTTCTCTCTCATTCTCACTTCTTCCAGTTTCGTCCTTGCTTTTCTTTTTCTCATTAAATGTCTCCCTTTCCTCTCCTTTTTCCATAATATCTGTTTCCTCGCTTTTTCCATAATTTCTCTTTTCTCTCTCTTTCCTCACGTTTGACTTAATTCTGTCTCGTTTCATAATATCTCCCTATTTCCTCTCTTTTTCCACCTTTCACTTTCCTCGCTTTTTTCATCTCTCTTTTCCCATAATTCTCTCTCTCTTTTTCAGTAATTCTCTCTCCATAATGTCACAGTTTCCTCTCTTTTACAAAATGCTTTCTCTCTTTCCTTTCTTTCTACATACTCCTCTCTTTTCCTTTTTCTCGTGATTCTCTCTTTTTCCTCTCATTCTTCACAATTTTTTCTTTTTCTCATTCTTCACAATTTTTTTCTCTCTCTCTATTTCTTCACAATTTTTTCCTTTTCTCATTCTTCACAATTTTTTCTCTTTCTATTTCTTCACAATTTTCTCGATTTCCCACCTTTCTTTATTATTTTCTCCTTTTCCTCTCACTCGTCACAATTTTCTCTTTTTTCTGTCTTTCTTCATAAGTCCATTTTTTCTTTCTTTGTTCATAATTCTCTCTTTTCTTCTCCTTCTTCATTATTCTTTCTTTTCCTCTCCTCCATAATTCTCTCTTTTCCTCTCCTTCTTCATTATTCTTTCTTTTCCTCTCCTCCATAATTCTCTCTTTTCCCTCTCTTTCCTCATAATTCTCTGTTTTTCCTCTCTTTCTTCATGATTCTCTATTTTTCCTCTTTCTTCATAATTCTCTGTGCCTTCCCATAATTTTCTCTCTTTTCGTCGTCCTCTCCCTTTATCTTTCATTGCTTTACTCCTTTCCTCTAATCCTCTTTCGTTCTTGCTCTGCTTGCCCTGCTTGTGTCTCTGATTCTTTCTATGAGTATGCCCTCTATTTTTCTCACATAGAATCTCTCTTTCTCTCTCTCAGCATACATATCTCCGACTATCTCTGTGTATTCCTCCCTATTTTTCTTCTCTCCGTATGTATCTTTTGCCCCCCCCCCTCATTCCGCCATAAAATGGTAATGTCCCGGGCAAAAATCCCTCAAAAAGAAAGAAGAGAAAGAAACTGGAGAAAACCATAAAATCTCCCATAATTATTATTTCAGAGGAGTGCGCTCTGAGAGAGGTGTGTTAGATGTATTTTTGAGGGGAAACTATGTGAGGGTACGGCAAAAGGGTTAAAAGTTGTGAGTAGAATGGTGGCTTTTGAACAAGATTTTTTTTTTAATTCTTTTTTAATTTTCTTCACCACACACACGCAGACACACACGAGCATGTTGACAAGTCGGGGATTTATGAGATTTACGACGGTGGCTTCTTTTATTTATTTTTTTTATGGAAAAAAAATTATTACTTACTCCGTATCTTTTCTGTACAAAATGTTCTTCCTCTGGATATGTATACATTTCTTCTGCGTGTGTATACCTAGTAGTACGTGGGGCAAAAAAAAGAAGTTTCTTGTATGGACGAGATGTTTATGCAAATGTGAACGACAATAAAACTTGTGAACAATATCAAGTAGTTATTAGTAAAGGTTGTTATTCATCAGGAGAACAACTGCGTGGCATATGTTTTTCCCTGTGTGAGCTTTAAAAGTATGTAGTAGTGGATTTTGGTGGGGGGGGGGACGGAAGATAATTTGCAGGTCCTTATTAAACACTTTTCTCATCAAAAGTCAACAGTGATTTTCACATGTTTAAAAGACGTTTTTTTTTTTGCTTGGAGGAGGAGAAGCATATTGTAAGAAGGAAGGGGTAAAAATAATAATAATAATGAGTATGAGCATAGCGACTGCTTGGTCCCTTCTACAAATATTTTTTTTCTCCTTTTTCCTCTTTCATTTTTTTAAGAAAGAAAGAATATGAAAATGGGGAATTCTTATGTGTGAGTGTGTGCGGAAAAATAAGTGTGCAAGGCATGATGACTGGTCGTGACTGGGAGTCATAAGGAATGCCAAGGAAGAGGGTCGTCCATACATTGTCATTTTTTCCCCCTTACAATATTATGTGAAGGGGGACGGCTTCACTAATAACTATCACTACCAAAATATTTCCCACAAGACAAATAGTAGTAGTAAAGAAAAAAAATTATTCAGAAAATAGCAGTTCTTCTTCCCTTTTTTTCTTACTTTGGTGGTAAAAAGAATCAAAAAGTTTCCTTTAAACACCTTTTTTCCCCCCTTTGGTTTGTGTAGGTTGCGAACAACTTTTTTTTTTCGAGAGCTTTTTAACAATGAGGAAAGATCAATTCACCAGACTGGCAACTTGTGCACATGAAAAATGTACGTGACCACATGTCCTCACAAATTATAACCCTTCCAAAATCTCATTCATTCTTCTCCGTCATCTAATTCCGACGTGTCTCTTTTTTATCTCTCCTCTTCCTTTATACATTGAGAGGGAAAAAATTTCTTGAAAGAATTGCCAGTATTTTGTTCTCTTTAGTATATTCCACGAATCATTAGACACCTACCAATGTCTTTGAGAGGGGGGAGAGGTTGTATTTTTGTGAGTGTGTGTAAATCCCACCCCCCTAGACAAAAAGTCCAATGTGGCACATTATAATTTAATGAATATTTAAAAAAACAACAAAAAAAACCTATATAAAAACATTGCCAAGAAAAACAGAGACAGAGAGAAAAAACAAAGAATTCACTTTGTGTACGCAATGAAGCTCAGCGTGAAATGAAGAGGACGGAAAACATTTGAACATTTAATAATAATTATTATTACGGTCCTCATTCACGTAAATTGTTATTAATGGTTCAATTTTTCTTCTCAAAACTGTCTTTCTCAGGATTCTTTCACAGGCATGACCCGTTGTCGTCCGACGGACTCGCATAATTTTAATCAATCGCGTGGCTCCCTCACTCAACTCTTTAGATTGCAATTAGTATCCCTTTCTCTTGCTCTTTCTCTCTCTTTCTCTCTCTTTCTCTCTCTTTCTCTCTCTTTCTCTCTCTCTGTCTCTCCCTTTGCCTTACTCTCTCTCCCACGGCTGACTTCGAGCCCTGTTTTTTCAGTTTCGTTTTTCATCCTACTTTTTTCTTGTAAATTTCATGTACTTTTCAAAATTCCACTCCACTCGTTGATCTTTGACAGAAAAATCACCTCCAAGGAATACCAATTACTTATACTAACAATACAGCTACAAGCCCTACATGACATTTTAGACTCTTTTTTTTTTCACCCAAATAAATTTCTTATTATTTGCGTGAAAAGTGAATCGTGCCTAAGCCATTTTGTGAAGAAAGAAAAAAAAGGTTTGAAGGAACATTTTCTCCTAAGTATACCTATGATTATACAACAAAAGAAGTATACGCTTGATTGATTAGGCTTGTTAGAAATTTCACACATGTGACAAGTACTTCTCCTCCCCTTGACCAATAAGTCACAAGGGGAGGGGGAGAGGAAACTTGCTCATTGCCGAGCCTTCACATTTATATAGTTTTACAGAAATATTCAAATAATAATCTTTTTTTTTCTTCAGCAATGATGGCTTCCTTTAGTTTTGGGGTAGGAGGAAGTGCATCTAGAATATTTTATTCTTTGAGAGAGACGGGGAGGGAGAGAGACTGGAAGCGAGACAGATAGAGAAGGGAGAGAGAAATATAGAGAGAAAGAGAGAGAGAGAGAAATATAAATAAGTAGAGAGAAAGAGAGAGAGAGATGGAGAGAGAAATATAAATAAGTAGAGAGAAAGAGAGAGAGATAGAGAGAGAAATATAAATAAGTAGAGACAGCGTGAAAGAGAGAAAGAGAGAGAGAAAATAAGGAAATCTGGGAAACAAGAAAGTGTGAATGATGAGCATCCTAAGAATAAGAAATAAAGTAAACTTTTTGGTAGTTGAAAAATGAAGTTAAACTCGGTCTCTCACGTTCCCCGTAGCACCAAGGTAAAGTTCATCTTAATTTGTCTTGGACGTGACTTTTCCTGAATTTTTTTACTCATGCACATGAGGAGAAAGAATGAGGGACAGAAAGAAGGGAGAGAGACAGAGAGAGAGAGAGATTTGAGGCTTTACCCTATTACTTACTCCGATACACCTCCTCCTTACTTTTGAATTCAGAACACAAACGACTCTACTGTCCAAACGGAATTGTTTGTTGTTCGTCCTTCTATGATACGTTTGCTCTCATCTTTTGAGAGAGAGAAAGAAAGAAAGAAAGAAAGAGAGAGAGAGAGAGAGAGAGAGGGAGAAAGAGGAAAAAAATACACAATTGTGAATGCTCTTTGAAAGTTAAGTCGTCGGCGTTCTCGTTCGTGCTCCCGACGTTCATTGTGTCTGATGGTAAAATATTGTTGCAAAATGGACACATTAGGACACACTGTGAAAAGAAATGTCAGCAGGCGCAGGAGGACATGAACATGACCGCGAACTTTACGAGTTGAGCAACTCCTCAGCAATAATGTTCATCCATTCAGTCTGACCACGTTCCTTCCTTTTTAATAAGGAGGAGTCCCAAGAGAAGGAAAAAAAAGGTTCACAAAGTTCCCTCAAAAAATCTCCTCTCCGTCCCTTGTTCTCTTGATATCCTCTCTTTTTTCCCCTTCCCTCAAAATGTTTTCAATCCCCCATTATTGAGATTATAAGAAGAAATAGAGGGCAAAGAGGAAAGGATTTACTGGAAAATGTAACGGAAGTAAAGGAAAACAAACTCATTTGTCAAAAATTGAACGTTATTTGAGGCATTAATGTCCCTTTGACGAGATCACTGATTCCCTTTTTCTTTTTTGAAGAACACCCTCGTGCCCCTTGATTTTCTGTGTAGGGATGTACTTTGAACAAGGTGTAGCAAGTCAAAAGTTGGATTCCACTCCTGATGGGCTTCTGATCAAAGAAAGGGGATGGGACATTCTCTCAAATGAATAAAAGAAGGATTTTCACCCTCTTTCAAACTGGATGTCAACTTGTAAGTGTCCGTCTGATGTCCTCAAAAAGATTTAAAACAACGCCCTACTGGTAAAAGAATTTTTTTACCGGGAAAACATATGAATAAATGTTTTATTCACAAAAACGTCCCCATGTTAACGCAAAAAAATAGGGAGCCATGCTATCCTACACTTGCTCAAGATTATCCGGACCACATGAAAGGAGCAAAATATTAAAAAAAATTAAATTAAAAAGGAGTATAAAATTATATGGGTACATATCACAGGAATATTTGAGGGCTTTCTTCCGAATATGAACCTTCTACTACTACTATTGCTACTACTACTACTACCCACCGCTAATTTATCATACACCAAGTCCCTCACATCTTCCCCCATACTGCGGTAGCATGACAAGTCCTATCACTGGGAACATAAATCACAAGGTAATAAATAATAAAAAAACTTTTTCACAATAATTCACAAACAAAAGGCTAGAGAAGTGTCTCCCTTGGACGGAATACAGTATGTCCTTATGTATACATATATAGTACAAGAGATACACTTTTATTGTGGGGGGACCTCTACGTGGTCGTATTAGTAGTAGTAGTATTGAAAGCGAGACATAAGAGTGGATCCGAAAGCCATGTTAAAGAAGGAGGGCACGCCTTGAAAAAATTCATAAACATACAAGACGAGAGAGGAGACGAGAGGAAAACCCGAACCTCGCCCAAGCCTTTTCCTCTCATTATTATTTGGACGAAGGGAGGGAGAGTGAGAGGTGTAAGAGAGACAGAGAGAGAGAGAAAGGGAGAGAGAGAAAGAGAGAGAAAGAGAGAGAAAG
>JAQGBT010005749.1:0-13727 GCA_034698585.1 Disparrhopalites patrizii
CACAAAGAGAAAGTCGAAATAAGAGATAAGAGGGAAAAGTTAAGACACAAAGAGAAAGTCGAAATAAGAGATAAGAGGGAAAAGTTAAGACACAAAGAGAAAGTCGAAATAAGAGATAAGAGACACAAGGTTAAAGTCGAGAGAAATAAGAGATAAAAGACAAAGAGAAAGTCAAAGAAATAATATACAAGAGACACAAGGTGAAAGTCGAGAGAAATAAGAGATACAAAGCCGACAAATGAAGAAACAAGATGAAACCAGAGAGAGATAAGAGATACCAAAGGAGAGAAAAAGAAGAGGAATCTCGAAGAAAAGAAACAGAAAAGCGAATAACAGAGGGAGAGAAAGAAGAGGCTGAAAGAGATAAAAGAGACATCTAGAGAAAGGCGGAATGAAAGTAGACTCAGCACCCTCGGCAGTGAAAAAGGGTTAAAGGCGAAAGTAAAAGACAAACGAAGAGCGAGTATTGAAAGAAATTAAAAGGTGAATAACAGAGACAAAATAGGCCATCGAGTGAGAAAGTGAGATAAACTCGTTACGAATTTGGTGTCTCCACCACAGCGGAACCCATTGAAGAGAAACAGGCTTGAAATAAAGCGCTGAAGAGATGGAGAACAGAGGCCCAGGCTGACAAAAATATAGAGAATGAAAAAAAAAGATGGAGAAAGAAAGGTTGAGGCCCGGGAGAAATGAGGTGAGAGAGAAGAAAAGGACTGGAGAGTATAATAAGGAGAATAAAAAAAAAGAGGGGGGAATGCATGCCAAATTTTGGTGGGAAAAGCCTGAAACCAAAGGGAGGGGACGGTGGGAGGGGAAGCCGGGGATAGAGTGAGTACCACAGCAATAAGACACTCGAGTGTAGTAATGCGAGAGTAAATGAGGAATATATAGAGTCACCACTACTTCTAACTATACCACATCCATTTATGCTTACAAAAGTATATAGGGAGTAAATGTGACTACTGGCATGTGAACGAGAGAGAGAGAGAGAGGGAGAAAGAGTGAGAGAGAGCGTCTAATCACCAGAGAAAGTAAAAGAGAAATAGTGGACGACGAGCACAAGCACCCTCGCACCAACAACAACATGCAATGAGGGGAAAGTGAGAGAGGGCGAGGGGAGAAAAAGAAGAAATGGAGAAGGTGTAAAGGTTGTGCCAAGGATCAAGCAGTAAAAAGTAGTGCAGGCCCAAGTCCTTCTATACATATGCAAAGCTCCAGATACAAATAGGAACAAGTCCATCAGGAAGAAAGGAAAGGTTGGTGCTAAGAACTAATGCTTTCTAATGGAACCATCCTTTGTTTTTTCCTCTTTTTTTTTTTTTAAATAGAATAAATCCGCAGAATTCTGACCCAATTGAATGACAAGGGGATAGGCCCTGCTTTTGCAAGAAAATACCCATTAATATACAAAAATTTGAACTTAGCCAGCTTTGCTTCGGCACAACTTCATACGTGTGTCTCCGCATATATGTATGTAGGGGCTTTCACACATGTTGGCGGCTTTCACCCCAAAAAGCATTTATACACTCACACATTGGGAGGGAGCGATGGAATGAGGGAGGGAGCAGGAGGGAAAGGGGGAGGGGGAGGGAATAAGAAAATCCCGGGCATATCCCACTGCTTAGTTAATAGGAGGAAGCTCTAATTATAGAGCGTAAATTCCTCTAATATGAACTGTACGGGCTGTAAGTGTTGAAATAATAAACCAAAAGCCCTAATAAAAGCAAAGTAGAAAAATTTATTAGTCCCTGTAGTGTCATTTCTAAATCAAATTTTTTTTCCTCCTGCCCTTCTCATCCCCTCTCTATCTCTCTATTTTTCGTCTCTTACCCTTTTCTTAGGGAAGGGACTCGTGTCTTCTATTTTTGCTTATCTTCTTGATTACGAGGGAGGACGGGGGAGGGAACGTTAATTTTTTTTCTCATTTTTTCGTCTGTTTCTTTTTTTTTTATTTCACACAATTTTTTCTTTGGTCATAGTCACTTCTATTCTGGCTACTGTCTTTTTGTTTATTTGGAACTTTCTCCGTCTCTCTATTACCATTTTTTCATTCTCTCTATTTTCCTTTTTACCCTGTATTTTTCAGTTTCACTCGATTTCTCTCACTTTTCCCTTTCACTGTATTTATCTCTTTTCCGTTTCAGTTGATTTCTCTCACTTTTCCCTTTTACTCAATTTCTCTCACTCTTCCTTTTTACTCGATTTCTCTCACTTTTCCCTTTTACTCAATTTCTCCCACTCTTCCTTTTTACTCGATTCTCTCACTTTTCCCTTTTACTCTATTTCTCACACCTTTCCAATTCTCTCTCTTCCTCTCAGTTTTCCGTTTCTCTCTTTCACCTCCTCTTACATTTCGCATTATCGCACGTTTTTCTTGCTCTCAATTTCTCTAATTTATCCCGTGCTCACTCCTATCACTTCTCCCTTTCTCTTTCTTATCATCATTTTTCTCTTTCTGCTTCTAATTTTTTGTCTCACATCTTTCTCGCTCTATGTTCCTCCATTTCTTTCTCAGTATCTTCCCAACGCATTTAACTTTTTCCCATTTCCTCTCGTGTCCGATTCTTATCCTTTGTCTCTGTTCTTTCCTTTTTCTGTATTTATTTAGATTTTGCCTTATCAATTTCGTCTCTTTATTCCCTTCTCTTTCTCCATTTTTCATCTCTCTGTTCCCTTCTCTTTCTCCATTTCTTCGTCTCTCTATTCACTTCTCTTTCTCCATTTTTTCGTCCTCCTGTCCTTCTCTTTCACCCTACTCACTCTTTTATATATCTCGCAATTTTTGTTGTCCAGATTTTTGCAGAATTCCGTGTTCCATCTCCAGCTTATTATCCCCCCCCCCCCATTTTTTTCTCAGACTCCCTCTCTGGTTTTGGTGTCTCTATCTCCTTGCAGTTCTCCTGGAACTTTTCCCGTTCCTTTCTTTTCGTCTCTATCTTGTCCGAGCTGTTACTTTTCCCGGCAGTGCCTTTCTCTTTATTCTGATACACTTCTTATCTGGCTAGTCCGCCAGCAGCAGTCGACACTCAAAAGTCCCCAACAAGCTGGAAATTTGGGGCTGTGGTTTTCCCCAGCTAATAGTAATCTTTACAAAGTTCTTGGATGTGTACACACTCAAGGGATAAGTACATGAACATAGTCACAAGCCTCTTATTAAAAGTAGTAAGTAGCAGCCAATTTTTTCCCTCTACCAAACGGTACAAGAAAGCCTAACCTACATAGATCCCACCACAAACAATATGTATCACACTCTCCTGTAAGTATATATCTTCCATTGGAGGTGAAAGTATTTCCGTTAAATCCTTATTTAGAGACTGTGGTTGAATGTACAATACGAAAAAAAGGAACTAGCTATGTAAGCCGTGTAAATTTCATTGAACCAATTAAGCCACCTTTTTTTCCGGGGGAATAGTAATGATAGTGAAACTTCCAAATAATTACTTTTTAACGCTTCGTTGCCACACTGCACCATTTGTTTGTTTAGTAGGTGGGAAAAAAGGAAATTAACACGGGCGCCTGGAACAAAAGGGGGAATGAAAGGAAAGGTTTTCTCCCCTTTTATTTCTATATAGTTTGCTTTTACACTTTCCCTCATCTCCTCTCTTTTTTATTTGATGAAATACGTTAGGGGAGGGTGAACGAAAGGGCCCCAAGCGTTTGCTCTTTGACTTTCACTCTCTTTTACTCTCCCCAGTTGGTTTTCCTCATTTTGTAGTTTGTGAGTTGAAAAACTATTTTTGGCATGATTATTTCCTCCTCCGCCTTCTTGGAGCCCCCGCAACCATGTAGATTATGATACGACTGCTGGCACGCGGCGTGGGACTAAAAGGGGTCTAAAAATAGAAAATTTCATATCCTTTTCAATATCGGGTTGGTATGGCGACGGAATTACATGAAAAAACAAGTCCATGTACTGACGATTCTTTCGCCCCCTCTCTTTCTGTCTCTCTCTTTCTCTCTTCTCTCTTCTCTCTCTTTCTCTTTCTCTTGCTCTCTCTTTCTCTCTCTTTCTCTCTCTTTATCTCTCTTTCTGTCTTTCTTTCTCTTTCTTTCTCTCTCTTTCACTTGCTCTCTCTTTCGCTCTATTTCTCTTTCTCTCTCTCTTTCGCGCTATTTCTCTTGCTCTCCATTTCCCTCTTTCTCTCTCTTGCTCTCTATTTCTCTCTCTCGTTCAATCTATTTCTCTCTCTCTCTCTCTTTTTCTGTCTCAATGCCTTTCTCTCTCTCCCTTTCTGTCTCTGTCTTTCTTTCTCTCTCTCTCTCGCCTATTCTATCTGTTTCTCTCTGTTTCTCTCTCTCTCATGCCTCTTCTTTCTTTCGCTCTCTTTCTCGCTCTTCTGCACTTTTTTCCTTTCTCTCTCTTTCTCTTTAGTCTCTCCCTCTCAATGCTTTTACCCACACCCACACTGTTTTGACACCCACACTGTTTCTGCCTTCTCTTGGCTTTCTCTCTCTCTCTCTATGGGATCTCCTTCCCAGTGCAGTGTGTGCGTGAGTGCTTATGTACGCACGTATCAAAATGGAATATTATATTATTATTTGATTTTTCCTCCTCTCCCCCATCTTTTCCTTTCTCTACTCTCTCTCTCCGCCCTCTTCTTCTTCCATCGGTACGAGAGTATACTTGTAAGAAATGCCCCTTTTGGTCGTTTCTACATGCTTTTCAAAGAAAATCTCACAAACCCCATACTCGTTCACTCTGAGCTTCTTTCGTCTCATGAAATTCCTCCCGTGTCTATGATGTTGTTGGTGGAGGACGAGGAACACACTACTATAAAATGGTGGTGGTAGTAGTAGTAGTAATAGCGGAAATAGACCAGTAGTGAATTTTACCGCTGCAGAAGTACTGGAAAGAGAGGAAATGGCTGCAATGGATGGAGGGTGGTGTGTCGACGGTTGAGGAAATGAGAGAGCGGGAAATGGAGGAAGGGAGGGAGAGAGGCAGAAATAAAGCAAAGAGGATAAAATAGAAAAGGCAGAGATAGGAAGAGAATCCTGAGGAAAAATCGCGAGAGTCAACGCACTGGCGAAATAACGTTAGAAAGAGGGAAAAATATGGTAGCAAAAACTAGAAATCGACCGCAAAAACACGAAATTAGGGAAGGAGAGAGAAAGTAAGTAAAAATGACAAAGCGTAAAAACGAGAAAGGGAAAGCCAAATAATGTATGGGAGAATAAGAGTGAGTGCAGGAAAATTAGAGAAACAGAGAAAGAAAAATGGAGACAGATAAAAAGAAAAATTGAGATAGTGCAAAAAAAACCATTGAAGAAAAATGGAAAAAAAGTTGTGCAAGAGAGAAGGGGAAAATCGAGAAACAGCACAAAAAGTTTGAAGAAAAGAAAAAAAGAGAAAACAATAAAACACAGAAAAGAGAGGGCAAGCCTAATGGAGAATAAAAATTCAAAAAAAATCGAAAAGATAGAGAAAGTAAGTGGGAGAAAACCAAAAAAGGTACATTGCTAAGAGAGAGAAAGAGAAGTGCGGAGAAGAAAAACAAAAAAGGAAGCCAAAATCTAAGTACATCACAGGATGTTGAGATCGAAATCAGTGAAGGAAATCATAAAGAGAAAGATGAGAAGAATGTCTGCAGGCGGAACAATGATTTTGGAGGCTACGTTGGGGCTTCGAAGGAAACGGAGGCCTCCAAGATGAGGCAGAAAAGAGAATAAAAAATGGAGTTGAAGAATGGAATACAAAAAAAACAGAACAAAGGAGAAAGCACAACAAGAGGGATACGATGAGTCCCACATAATGGAAACGACTAGAAAGGAGCAGTTAGACAGGAGAAAGGAGAGAAAAACAATGACAAGGAGGTATGAATAAAGAAGATGGAAGACAAGGAAAGACGGAAACAAAATTTCTCAAAAAAAGGGTAAACCCAGACAATGCCATGCAAATGCACAGAGAGAGAGAGAAGAAGAAGAAAAGGCATAATTATAATAGGCGAGGGAAATCTTGGTAGAATGGTAACACCATTTTTTGGAAGGTGAAATAAAGAACAAAAAAAAGGAGAAGCTGATGACTTGGATGAAACTCTTCCATTGAGTGAAAGTTGACTGAAGGGAAAGTCTTACAAAAAAAAGGCAAAATATCCTCCAGATAATACCGGGCTGATCCTCACCCCGAAAATTACTGTTTTTCTTCTCCCCTCCGCCTTCTCATCAAATAGAAGAAAAAGGTCTCCTCCGCTCCCCCAAAAAAGTTACAAAAGGTCTAAGTCAACAAACAGGTCGTGTGTGTATTTATTTATGTATGTGTGTGTGGAGGACGTCCTGAACAAGCTGGGCTTTTATGTAAATAAATTGGAAACACTTACCATTCACTCTCCGTCTACCTGTTGTTGACAAAAATAATTATTACTCTACCACCGTTTCTTCTATTGTAAGGATGGGGAAGCCAATCCAGGAACTTGTGCTTCTCCCACAAAGGCACACCGCCATCAGTGGGTCTAACAGTAACAAAAAAAACAAGTTATTATTGTTGTAATAGTGTAGTGGTTGCGACACACGGAAGAGAGAGAGAGAGAGAGAGGGAGAGAGAGAGCAAAGACTTGCTCTCCTCTAATGGCGCCATACAGGAAGAAATGAAACAATTTGTTTTATTTGCAATTAATTCTCACTTTGATCAATCTCCAGGACACAGAAAGAGGGAAAGGAAGAGAAAGAGAAAGAAAGAGAGAGAGAGATAAAGCGAGACAGAGAGAGAAATGGAGAGAGAGACGAAAGAACAACTCCAGGACACGCCAACATGTGTGTATGAAGGCGGTTGTGCCACCAAATTCTGGTCGTTCCAGCCTTCCTTTTTGTAATTGTAACACTAGTACTAATAGTAGTAGTAGTTCTCCAGCCTGGTTGTTGTTTTTTTTTTCCTGGAGAGACATGTGTCGCATTTAAGGGTGGGGGCTATACACAAATGTAGTAGGTAAGTCTGGAGAAAAGAGGAGATGTCTGTCATGGAATTACTCCCGAGGCTTTACTTCACAAGGGGAGAAAGGTCCTTGGCGATGAAGTACATACTCCTAGACATACTTTCTCCATGTCCTTTCTCTCCTTTTTTTTATGAGTGAATTACACTGCTACATAGTTGGCAGGGTGCTTTCTCACTAATGTCATCCCATTTTTTCTGGGGTCCTATACGGTCATATAGGAGGGAAAAACCCAAAGTTGAATGGCCCTACTTTGTACCTTTACCGGCTCAAAAAAAAAGTGGGCAGTATTCATCACCCTCTCACTCAATTTGGCTGGGTAAAGAGCTTTTTTTGGGACACTAATTGTACATAAAGTTTTTTGGGGAGCAATTTTTTTTTTCTAGAGGAGGAAATTTCATGTGGCAATCAATTTAAAAATAATAATATCATTTAATTTCACACAAGCATTTCTGGATACAATTTATAATTGTCCCACTTTATAATTGATCCTCTCCTCTCAATTGGCTGGGGAAATGGAGGTTTAATTGACAGGAGGCATTTTTTCTGGTGACAAATATGGATTTATCAGGTTAAAGACATTTGTCATTGGTCAACCACGGTGATATTTTTTGTTAGTTGGAACAATTTTGAAGACATCATTTGCAAAGTGGAGATCTACAACTTTGCGTTTCTGTTCTACGAGGCAAATTGGGGTTTCCCTCATACACTTGTACTCCATTTTCCCACCATTGGAACACCCACATTGGATGCCGCAATTGGAATTGTCCTACTCTGTTTCTGTTTTTTTTGTGTGTTTCTTGCCACGGACCAATGTCATTGCAGCTGTGAATACGTATGTATGTCAATCAAAAAAAACCTGTAACACACCGGGTAAAAGAAAGGATCCGAAATAGACCTGCATGGAATGATACTTCTGGGGAAAGTCAACGAAAACAAAGTACACAAAAAAATATCCACAAAAAAAAGTACAAAAAATTGTATGCCTTTCAATTCCACAAATAGGTCCCTCCAGAAAGTTGATCAATGACATACATACAAATAAAAAATAATAATAATGAACCGAGTTTCCTCGAAGCAAAAATTCCCATTTGAGAAACATTACCCAAAAAGAGAGAAAGTGCCTTGGACTTTCCGCTCCAGGCCCTCATTATCAGCTTCAATTTTTCATACGAGGAATTCCAGTGGAGCATATCCGCATTCATGTATTAGTGCCACTGCAGGGAAAGTAATAATGGAAAAATTTGGAACCAAAAGCAACCACAAAATAACAATAATAGCATTTTTTTTACCCTTACGTGTGTAAGCGTATACCTTTGTTATTGAGAGGAAAGTGTAAGAGAGACGTAGCAAGAGGGAAAGAGAGAGCATTATGATGATGATATTAGTGTGGGTATTCCCCGAAAAGGATTGTCATTTGTCATTAATAAGCAACTGCAGAGGATCGTAGGACGTTAATTTGTAAAGAATGTCCCAGTTTTCACAACACTCGCCCAGGTAGAATGTCAGGGGGGAGCAATAGTAATAATAATCGCGGGGCCATTTGATGTGGGTCGCCCTCCCAGACATACCACTGCAAATTAGAGGTCGGGGCTTTTGGGGATAATTACAATAGGATTCAATTTCTAGCTCTCTCTTTCACCTTCTCTGTCTCTCCTACTTTCTCTCTCTCTTTCTCTTTCTCTCTCTCTCTTTCATTTTCTCTCTCTCTCACCTCCTCTGTCTCCTGCCTACTCTTCCCTCTGTGTACTTATATTACAAGAGAGGGGTTCACCTCCCTCCTAGAATTACTGAGGAGGTTGGATTGGTGGTGGGAAGCGGAGAAGAAGTGAACTAATGATAGTTTATGTAATACCCGCTCCCGCCTCATAATTGCTCAACCTTTGGTTCCCCTCACGGTGACACGGCTAAATCTTTCATTAATTCTTTTTTTTTCCCCCCAAATTTTTTCGCCTTCCTCCACGTAGTAATAATGTCTCCTAATAATGCCTTCGCTTTTCTCTCCCTGTATGGCTTTCTCCCATTTTTTCCCGATATATCCAGCCCCTTTTGTTTTCTGGAGACCCCTTTTTTCCTACTTCCCTTACCAATTTAGCTGGATTTTGCCCGCATTTTCTCCCTCTCCCTTTCTCTCTCCAGAGATATGAGATCCAAAGGACTCAATCTGCCAATGCTGTCCTGGATCTGTTTCTAATCTACCTTCACCCTGTAATGAAACATTCTATGGGTATTATTTTTTCCCCCTTTTTTTTTTACCTCCCACACTCTCATTATTGTAGTGGACCTTTCCCTCCGAATGGTGAGAGTCTTTTGTGCTTCGCAATCCCGGACTTTCTCTCCGTCTTTCTCTCTGAAGAAATAATTCCTTTTATTTTCAAAATCTCCCCCGCTACATATTTCCCTTGATATGAAATTTTCCTTCTGGGGTGGGGAGAAAGTACTAGAGGGAAAAGGGAAGTAGTTCAATATCCTCCATGTTGGCGGACATGGCATCCCCATCCCACTCAATCATCCTTGATTCCCTGTGGTAAGCTCCACTTCTCCTCCTCCGACTCTTTCTCTCTTCTTCCATGGCACTATCGTCTGCTACCTCCACTGCTCTTTTTTTTTGGAGGAAAAGGCCGCTAACCCTTCCCCTTTTCCCTCCGCCCTTTTCCATATCCAAGTGATTTTGTAATTTCGTCTCCCCATTCCCCTCATAATTCCTCTGCTGTCTGTTCTATTTCTGCCACCGTCTATCCACATGTCTCTCTCTCTTCCTCGTCCTCTCCCTGGTTCTTCTTCTTTAATAGGGACGAGAAGAGGTCTAGGATTGAGCTAGAGACCTTCCCAATGTGCGTGCTTTGTATGGGCTTCCTTGTACAAGAAAAATAATTAGTATTTGAGATTCTATTCTAGTCTTCCATTTACTTATTTGTCTGTCCTTGTCTCACTCTTACTCCGTGACTTTCTCTATTTCTTCCCTTCTATCTCACTTTTTTCTCTCCCTTTCTATCTCGCTATCTCTCTTTTCCTCTCTCACTGTCGCTCTCTGTTTCTATCTGTGTCTCTGTGTTTCTATCTCTGTCTCTCTCCTTCTATCTCCCAGCGTCTCTCTTTCTCTATCCCTGTCTCACTCTTTTTCTCGATCTTTTTCTCTCCTTCTTTTGCTTTGTGTCTCCCTTTCTCTCTTACTTTCTCGACCTTCCTTGCTCCTTCTCTTTCTCTGTTCTCCTTTCTTTCTCTTTTTTTCTCCCTTTCTATCTTGCTGTCTTTCTCCTCCAATCTCCCAGTCTCTCTCCTCCTATCTCCCAGTCTCTCTCTTTTTCTCTCCGTCTCTCTCTTTATCTCTCCCTGTTTCTCTCTTTCTCTCTCCTTTTCTCTCCTTCTCTAGCTTTCTGTCTCCCTTTCTGTTTCCCTTTCTCTCTCTGTTTCTCGACCTATCGCTGTCCTTCTCTTACTTTCTGTCTCCCTGCCTGTTTCCCTTTCTCTCTCTTTTTCTCGACCTTTCTCTGTCCTTCTCTTACTTTCTGTCTCTCTATCTATCTCCCATTTCCCTTTTTCTTCTCTTTTTTCTCTGCATCTCTCTGTCGTTTGTTCATTCTCTTTCCCAATCTCTTTCCGCCTTTCTGTCTCCTTTGCTCTCGACTTCTTCTCTCTTCTCTCTCTTCTTTCACTCCCTCCATAAATCTCTCTATTAATCTCTTTGCCGGTTTCTGTATTAATCCACTTCAATGTTCTCGTTTCTCTCGTAATTCCTCCATTTGCTTCCATCTCTCCTTTTCCTCCTTTCGTTCTCTCTACTTCTCTCTCTAATTGTACATTTGGTGCAATTTGTCGCGCTTTCTCCGGGGATTTCTCTCCATTTTTCTCCCTTCATTTATCAATTTTCTCTCATTCCTATCCCTGTACTACTTACTTTCTTCTAGTTCGTCTCTTTATACCCCCTCTACCAAACTCTCTCCCTGTAATTTTTTGTCATTATTTCTCTTTCTCTTTCGTTTCTTTCTCAATGCATTTCTCTTTTCTTTGTGTCACTCCTTCTCATTTACCTTCCAACACTGTTTGCTTGCTCTTTCTCCCCTCTTTTCAGTTGGCTATGCACTCGCTCTGGGCTATGAACATTTTTTTATTTATTTAATTTCCCCATTATCTCTCTCTCCAGTTCTCTCATTGCCACTCTTTAACCTTTCTCCCACTCTTTTCTTCTTAACTTTCCCCAGATACTTCCCTATCACCCTTTTTGCTGCCATTTTGTGCTTGTCCAAGATGCCGCTATGGTTTTGTCTCATTATTTCTCTTGTCTTCTCTCGTAGTTTTTTTTGTTCCTCTGTCACTCCATCTGCTCATTCACTTTCTCTCACCCAACCTCCCTTGGTCCCTCTCTTTCTCTCTTTCTCCTCTCCTTTCACTCGTCCCTCACTTGTCGAGGGACTGGAGTCGTCCTCGGGAAGAGAGACAAGTTGGAGGGAAGTGGAAGGGAACAAGTTGAGTAATTGGTACAAAGGGAAGGAGTTGTTCAATTATTTCTCTTACCCCACTTGGAATACCACATATACAGGTTGATGGAGAGGATGTAGTTTTTGGGAGTCTTTTGTTAGTCATAGTGGTATAGTATTTAGGTGTCTAACAAACCACCCTGTCTATCCTGCCTGGACGAAGGGAAAACTAAGAGTGGTGGCAAATATGCCAATAAGCAAAGGATATGTGGTGTGGATGGAGACAGACACGAACTAATTAAGCAAGTATAGATTCCTAACCCCCTCAATTTCTTCTACATTCTTTCTCTTATTAGTGGAATTGCCCGGGAAATTTTATTTTTTGTTCCCATTCCCTTTTATTTCTTGTCTCGTTTTCCTTGTAGTTACAAGAGTTTTTTTTATGCGGCAAAGAATTAAAAGAAAAAGTATTCAAGTGGGACTGATACTATTAATTGGATCACTATTAATTTTAATTTGAGCGGGAGTCATTACTAAAGCATGGGTACCGGCATGGAAATGAAGCTTTGTGGGGGGAGGAAGGAAAAAGGGTTAAAGAGGTGGAATGGGAAAATGGTACAAAAGGATTCCGACGTGCAACAATTATTCCATTGTGATCTACCATCAAGGCTGGATAGGATTTCTATTCAATCTCATGTAATCTTGAGGCAGTTCTTCCGCAAAATGGATTTCATTTAGGCGGGGGGATGAAACAAAAAAAAAATCTTTCTCTCTCCGCATCTCTCTTATTCCGCCTAAGGTTTTTTTTCGCCTTTTAAGAAAAAAAAATCTATATGCTTTATCCCCGAGTAGCGTTTTTTCTCCACTTTCCCTGGCGTTCCAAAAGATTTTTTCCTCATATATCTCTATCACAATAGACAAAAAAAAAAGAATCGGGAGGTTTTAGAAGGGAAAAGAAAGGTTAAAAAAAATAAGGTTTGGATTGAGTGAGAAAAAGAATTGAGTGGTGTCTGTGGAGGGAAGAAGAAAAAGTGGGAGAGTTGGGAGAAAGAATAAATTACAATAATAAAAAAAATGACGCTCTGCGTACCACGTACACTTTGACCGCTTTGAGATCAATACGACAGTAAAAAAAATAGGAGGGGGAGAAAGAAGACAGAAGAAATAAGAACTTGGCATTTTTTTCAGAGGCGGCAAAAGCCCTGTATGAAATGAAGAATGCTTTAAAAAATAGATAGAGCAGGAGGAGTGAGAAAATTGTAATGAATAAGGAGGAGGGAAAGCAAAAAAAACGAATTTTTTATTCTACCCCTTTACTTTTATTACTACTTGGAACTCCCTTTTTTTCTGGCTGTAGATTCCACTTGAGATTGATGTGAACAGTTTTTTTTTTGCCTTCCACTATTACTACTCCTAGTGGTACTCCTGGTGGAGTTTATTATGGAAAGAGAGAGAGAGAGAGAGAAAGGACCAGAATAAAGGAGGAAAAAAGAGACCTTGAAGAGAAGTGTGTACTTGAGAGTCTTGACATGGGAAAGACAATCTTTTGCAATATTTTGAATACACTTTACATTCACCTTTCTCTTTACTACAAAGGGATTTCTCATATTCTACCTCCCACTTTTTATCTTCTGTACGTCCCTTTTTTCCCCTCTACTACGACCCCTTACATTTTCCCACGCTCTTTCCCACCTTTTCAATGGCGCTTTGTTCCTCATTTCCGCTCTCCATGTACACTTAACATCTGTTGGTGTAGCTTTCCTTTTCTCCTCTCTTAACCTTTCTCTGACTTTATTTTTCTTTCACTTTTCAACTTTCTCCGTAACTGTTTTTCTTTCACACGCTCTCTTTTCTTTCTTCTCTCGCTCTCTTGATTTTTTCTCTCCTTTACGTGATTTCTCTCCTTTGCATGTTTTCGTTTTTTACCGTTGTCTCCTTCTTTTGTTTTCTGTTCTCTCCTATCTGTTGTCTCTCTTTTGCTTTTTTTCCTCTCATTTGCTTTCTATTTTCCCTCTCCTTTCCTTTCTGATTTGCTTTTTCCCTTTTTGAAACTCTTCTTTCTTTGCTGTTGGTCTTTCTATCGCTCTTTGCTTTCTCCCTCTCTCTTTTCCTATGATACTTTCATTTCTTTTTTCCCTTTTTCTTATCTCAGTTTTCTTACGATCTTGTTTTTTTTCTCAACTTTCTTCATATGATCCTGTTCCTTCTCGTTTGTTCTCTGCTGTTGTCCATATTTCTGCCCTTTTCTTTCATACGCTTTGTGTTTCCTTCTATTTCTCTTTTTTTGCATTGTTTTCTCTCAGTTATTCTTTCTCTCATTTTTATCTTGCTTTTCTCTCACTTTTTCTTTCTCTCATTTTTATCTTGCTTTTCTCTCACTTTT
>JAQGBT010005750.1:0-13726 GCA_034698585.1 Disparrhopalites patrizii
TTCTTCTGTTTTCCCTTTTATTTTCTCTTTTTCTTCTGTTTTCCCTTTTATTTTCTCTTTTTCTTCTGTTTTTCCTTTCATTTTCTCTTTTTCTTCTGTTTTCCCTTTTATTTTCTCTTTTTCTTCTGTTTTCCCTTTTATTTTCTCTTTTTCTTCTGTTTTTCCTTGCCCTTTCTTTGTTTTGCTTTTCCGTTTCTTTGCGTTTTTTATTTTCTGTTTCTTTGTGTTTTTATTTTGCTCTCCTTTTTTGTGTTTTTTATTTTATTTATGCTTTGCCTTCTCTATTTTTCTTGCTCTCGTTTTGCTTCCATCTCCTTCATTGTATTTCCTTTGCTTCCATTTTCTGCCGCTCTACCCTGTCTGTCCTCTTAAATCTACTGTTTGCAATTTTTCTCAATCTTCCCCACTATTTTTTGCTCCCAAATCTCCCTTATTTTCTTTCGAATTTGCTCGTTCCACCTTTTTTCTCTGTCTCTCTACTCAGTATCACTATCTCTCTCTTTCTCTCTCTTCTGCCTCCATCTTTCCTTTTCCCTGTCTTTACCTATATATTTTCCCCTGGATTCCCTTTCTGTCCGTCCATCACCCTCGTCGTTTGCCTTTCCCCGTCGACCTGCCATTCATCCTTCCTTCCTCTTCATTAATTCTCACTTTGTCAACATCTCCCATTGTTCTCAGTGCATCAAATATTAATGAAATATTTGCCACTTGTCTTTCTCCATAAACTTTCTCCCTTTCTCCTCTTTTACCTATCTCGGCATTGCATCCGGTTTTCTGGTATGCACTCCCTCCATTAAAACTGTCCTTTCTCCCAATACGTCTGGAGTCATATCTGCCTTGAAAAAAGTGCGCAATCTTTTAGGGAGAAATGGCCGGAGGTGGACGACTAGCAAATCGGGAATGAGCGGACCACAAGTAAAAAAAGACAAAAGGGAAGGTCTTTTCCCCTTTAAAAGCTCCAGAAGGATGAAAGACGCAATCACTTTGATTTGTAAGTGGATTTCCGATGCATGCAAAGAAGATAAAATGCGAGGGTTTGAAGCCAGGAAAAAAAACAGCGGGGGGAAATTGAAAAAAAAACGGAGTAACCCGATTTCGGATGGCCGATTGAGGAAATATATGTATGCGTTATATATGTACATATACGAAGGTTGTTGCTTTCACTATTGGATTTATTGCTCCATGTAATTTGTGAGAAGAGCGGATGTGACTGGAGACTTTGAGAGAGTTTTCCACGTTTTGCCAACATTTGGAGCGAGCCCTTCTTTGTCCATGAAAATAATTACGGTAAATATATGCATGTTTAGTGGAGTGGTGAATGTCCAGGGGAAGTGGCTGGAAATGCGTATATGTATAAATGGATACAATAGGAATTGAGGGGTACATATGGATATATGTACAACACATGTGACAGGGTTGATTAAATTTTTAATATTTCATGCCCACTCCAATTAAGGATGCTGTAGCCCATTCACTGTCTAGTAATTACTTGGTGGCCAGGCAAGACAAGATATGGATTCGTGTCTTTCCCTTTATTACTCAATTTCCCAATTAACTCTCAATCCACTTCTTTCCATCGTTTTTATTATCCTGTTTGTCTTTATTTTTCTCTATTCAATTGAGCATGTGTTTGTCTCCTTTCCATTCTTTTTATCTTTCTATATAGATATGTATGTATATATAGATATGTATGTTGGTATTCCTTGCTTTTCCATTGACTTTTGTATTTTTGTCTTTATTTTTATTTTCTTTCTTCCTAATGTTTTTGTTTTCCTTCTTTATATCTTCTTTATATCTTTCTTTTTTCTCTATGTTCCTTTTCTATTTTTCTTTCTCTTTGTTCTTTTTATCTCTTTTCCCCCAGTTTTTATTTATTTTTCTTCTGCTAATTTGTTCTTTGTATCTTTCTTCCTCTAGTTTTTCTATATTTTTCTTTCTCTATTTGTTTTTTTAGCATTCTTTCTCCAGTTTTTCTACTTTTCCTGTTCTATTTGTTCTTTTCATCTTTCTGTCTCCATTTTTTCTATTTTCTTTCTGCTCTACTGTTTATTTTTCTCCATTTGCAACGTTAGTTTTATTTATTTTTTCTGTATTTTCCAATTTTTCTCCATTTGCCAGGTTAGTTTTATTTATTTTTTCTATATTTTCCAATTTTTCTCCATTTGCCACGTTAGTTTTATTTATTTTTTCTATATTTTCCAATTTTTCTCCATTTGCCACGTTATTTTTATTTATTTTTTCTATATTTTCCAATTTTTCTCCATTTGCCACGTTATTTTTATTTATTTTTTCTACATTTTCCAATTTTTCTCCATTTGCCACGTTAGTTTTATTTATTTTTTCTATATTTTCCAAGTATATTTTTCTTTATTTGTTTCTCTACATATTTGCTACGGTTATTGGTCTTCATTCATTTTTTCTCTAGTTGCTAATTTTAATTTTATTTATTTATTTTTCATCTAATTGTATGAAAAACTGGCCAAAAATCCTATGAATCGCACACTTGAACCAACCTTTTCACATCTCGAACTTTTTTTAAATTTTGAAACAAAAAATTAAACCAAAAAAAAGTCCAATTAAATTTTATAATATTTTTTAAATGTATTATTAAATTTTAACTTAAATTAAAGTTTCCAAATGTTGAGAATATCACAGGATCCAGGCCTCTATCTTCGGAGAGAGGCCTGGAAATTTTCAAAATTTTAATTATTATTTGCACGATAAAACGAAAACAATCTGGGAGTGGATAAGTGGATTATCTGTACATCCGACATGATTTTTACGGTATACTGTAATAATAAAAACCTTCGAAGTCCCAGACCCTAGCAACTTTTTTTTCTATCGCCCCTTTCTGAAATTTGTACTGCTTTCTTGGTTCCCTTTTTTTGTGAAGCTATAGCTAATTATAAATTTTAATAATGCTCGTTAGCTATTAGCTGGCGAAGCTAACTGACTAATTGCTAATGCTCCTGGCTCCCGCTGGTAGTTTCAAATATTGTGCTCTTTATAAATCATCATGGCGGTCATTTGCTTCGTTTATTTATTTTTTTCTCCATTTCTTCTTATTTTCCCTTTCTCGATTTTTTCTAAAACCTTTTCTGTTATTTTTTCTCTATATTTTCCTTCAATTGCTGTCGCTAGTTTCTATTTTTTCTCCATTTTCCTCTTCAGTTGCTGTTTCCTTGTTCTATTTTTCTCTATTCTCCTCTTCAATTGCTGTCTCTTTTTTCTCTATTTTCCTCTTCAATTGCTGTCTCTTTTTTCTCTGTTTTCCTCTTCAATTGCTGTCTCTTTTTTCTCTATTTTCCTCTTCAATTGCTTTCTCTTTTTTCTGTTTTTTTCTATTTTTTTCTTCAATTGCTTTCTCTTTTTTCTGTTTTTTTCTATTTTCCTCTTCAATTGTTTTCTCTTTTTTCTCTATTTTCTTTTTCAATTGCTGTCTCTTTTTTCTATTTTTTCTCTATTTTCTTCTTCTCTTCTTTGTTGACGATTTTCCCGATAGAAACTAGATCCCATTTGTACTCTTTATTTGTTTCTGTTTCTCTTCTCGGTTTTTCTTGGTGTCATTCTCTAATTTATCAATGTTTTCCGTTTCTTCCTTTTGTCCATTCTTTTTGTTTGTGCTGTCCATTCCTGTTTGTCCCTCTCCTTTTTTTCTACTTATATTTCCAATTTGTCCTGTCTATATTTCCGTGTGCTAATCAAATGGTTTTTGTATTCTTTCTACCTCGCTAATCTCGCTCTTTTCTCCTTAGTTTCCATTTCTATTTGTTTCCTTTTTCATTTCCCTGGATGGTTTGCCCTTTTTTTTTCTTGTCTCCCATTCTCTCCCTCTCACATTGCCCTGATGTTCCCTCCGATTGTCTGGTGTCTCCCCTTGTTCGTTTTTATCTTGCCTCCTCTCCCCTCCAACACTCCTGTCTGTGGTGAGGCCCAAATGCCCATAATGGAGGCCAGTGGTTTGGAATCTAAGCGGGATTTATTATCAATCTCAATTTACAACTACCATCGGACGCTCAACGGTCGTCCCTCCACTTTTTGAAACATATTTACATGGACATGGTGGGAGACAAAAATCCCGAGGTTATACCCATCACGTCTCATTTAATCTGGTCACCAGCACAGCTGGTTCCTCTCGTGCCCGAGAGAGAAAAACTCTCGGAGAAAATCCTCTCACACCCACTTCAACCCATAGAAATAACATGCAAATTCCTCGGGACAGAGAATTTGTATAAAATTTTCTCCGAATAAATTCCATTCTAATTCCCCTTCCTTTTCCTTCCAGATGAGTCCCTGTGGATGTACTTGGGATATTTCCGGGGAACAAGGAAAAAACGAATTTGTCGTTGGAGGCAGCGGGAAGGAGAAAAATGTTCAAAATTTTTGGGCTATACAAAAAGGGAGAAAAATCCTTGGGGGAAAGTCTTTTCCCTCTCATTGTGGTCAATATCACGGTGAAAGTCTCCCGAAAAATATAAACTCAAATTATTCCATGTAAAAAAAATTGGTCAAATTCTACCCTCACTAAATAAATACACACGTTCCCCCAAAAATTCTTCTCCAATTTCACCCCCACATGAAACCGAATGTGTTCATTGTGCTGGGACGGAAGCCAAGAAAAAATATATAAAATTTCCCTCGCGGAACTATGCGAGTTCTTTTAGACTAAAAAATTCTTTTGCACCACCAACCCTTTTTTCAAAAGAAATGGTCCTCTTTCTACATAGCCTCCTCCTCCTCCCTCAAGATGGAGGGGACATGACAGTGGGACAATGAAACAATGAAACTTTTTTCACTGCAGATTCCTCAACTAGAGAGGAAAACGAGAGAGAGAAAGACAGAGAGAGAGAGACAGAGAGAGAGAACGTCCTGTGTGAGGGAGAGAGGGAGAGAGAGGTAGAGAGAATGAGAGGGAGAGAGAAAGAGAGAGGGAGAGAAAGAGAGACGGAGAGAGAGAAAGAGAGAGGGAGAGAGAGAAAGAGAGACGGAGTGAGAGAGAAAGAGAGACGGAGTGAGAGAGAAAGAGAGACGGAGTGAGAGAGAAAGAGAGGGAGTGAGAGAGAAAGAGAGAGGGAGAGAGAGAGAGAGAGAGAGAGAAAGAGAACATCCTGTGTGAGGGAGAACCAGAGAGTCTCCAGACTTCGTGCGGACGTATAGACGGGAGAAAGTGGAATGCACTGTGAGGGGGGCAGTTTCCCGGGGAGAGAGTGCAAAAAACGGATCGGAGGGGTATGAGTATGTCGGTGAGAGTGAGTGCGAGGGACGGAGAGAGAGAAAAAGAAATAAAAACGTGTGGCTGAGAGGGGAGACGAGAGAATCGGAGGAAGAGGGGCGAGCGAGAGCGAATGAGAGAGGTGCTGATGGAACAAAAAAAAGACAAGAGACGAAGATGAGACGAGACTGGGGAAAACAGAAGAAGGAGACTGAGGGACAGAAGGAGACTGAGAGAGAGAGAGGAAGATACAGTGTGAGGTTGAATGAATTATACCCAGGCGCGGATAAAAAGAATTATATGTACATAAAAGTAAATACAAATGCCAGTGGGGGAAATAATGCAAAGTTAGGAAAAGAGAGACAAACGTGACAGTGGATAAAGACGCAAATAATCGGAAGGTGAAGGAGTACACAGAGACAATTTTGGGAAAGAATAAAATGAAAAATTGAGAAAAAGTGATTGAGAAAAATTAAAACCTAATGACAATTAATAAAAAGTATAGAATCAAGCGATAGCTACCGAATAAAAAAATCCGGGAAAGACAGCTTAAGAAAAAGAAAGAGCAAATGAAAAGAAAGATTAATAAAGAGCAAGAAAAATAAAGACAAAATGAAAAAAAGAGCAAAAGACGATTACAAAAAAAAGGAGAGAAATTCAGCGGAAATTAAAGGGAAAAGGGAGAAATCGAACGGAAATAACAGGGAAATGGGAGAAACAAAACGATATTTAAAAAATAACGAGAGAGAGAGAGAAAACAGGCAAGAGATAAAACAAGTATACAAGAACAAAAGAGGAAATTAGTAAATTCAAGAAAAAGGAAGAAAGAGAAAGCTAGAGATTTCAGGAAAAAGGAAGAAAGAGAAAATAAGGAGCAAATAATGAGCAAGGAAAAAAAGGAAACCGAAAGCGACAGATGATAAAAAAAACGAAGAAGGCGAATTACAGAAAAATTAATACGAAAGCGTAGACGAATTAAAGAAATACAATGGAGAAATCGACGGAGACTTAAAACAACAAAGGATAAAGTGACAACGACTTCAAATGCAATAATAAAAACGAAACTGAATAATAAAAGAATAAGAATTTTAAAAAAAGGCAAAGACAGGGAATAAAAAGTCAAACATAAAAAAGGAGGCGATGCAAAAGAGAATGAAAGAGCAAAAACGAAAGAAGTACAGGGAAATTAAGAAAACCATAGAGAAGATACAGTCGACTCTCTCTACAACGGTGTAGCAAAAAGCACCTACATGTAACCGTTATAGAGAATAACCGGTATAAGGAATAATACAAAATCCTTATAGCGAAAAATATTTAATGCCACATGATTCAAAATGAAAGAAAAACCGGTAGAGGCAGACAAATATGCGAAAGGCGTGACCTAAAACCGTTATAGAGAAGAAGGCTAACCGGCGGGGGATTCAAAATTAAAGAAACCCGTTATAGAGAGCGAAGTATGCGAATGCGTGTTCTAAAACCGTTATAGGGAGAGAGGCTGAATGGTTGGGGGATTCAAAACTTCTTCGTTATAGAGAAAAAACTGTAAAAGAGAAAACCGTTATAGAGTGTGAATTTAGCATAGCAAATCTCTCGGGCGGGTTTGTGAACACCTTTATAGTGCGAAAACCATTATATTCAGGCCCGTTATAGAGAGAGTCGACTGTACAAGGAAATTAAGAAACCCATAGAGAAGATACGGAGAACGGGGAAAGTAGGAGAAGAAACAAATAAAAATAGAAAAACATAGAAAAAAAATAGACAAAAAACTAGACAAAAAAATAGAAAAAGAAAAAAATCGACAAAAAAATAGAAAAAGAAAAAAATACAAAAAGAAAAATAGGTATAGAAAAAGAGAAATATAGAAAAACAAAAAAATACAAAAAGAAAAATATAGAATAAGAAAAAACTAGAAAAAGAATGAAATAGAAAAAGAAAAAAATATAATAAGAAAAATATAGAATAAGAAAAAAATATAATAAGAAAAATATAGAAAAAGAAAAAATAGACAAAGAAAAAAATAGACAAAGAACAAAATAGAATAAGAATAAAATAGACAAAGAATAAAATAGAATAAGAATAAAATAGAAAAGAATAAAATAGAAAAAGAATAAATAGAAAAACAAAAAATAGAGAAAGAAAAAATAGACAAACAAAAATATAGAAAAAGAGAGAAACAGCAAAATAAAAAAAACAGACAAAGAAAATTATATAAAAATAGACAAAGAAAATTATATAAAAATAGACAAATAAAAATATACAAAAAGAGACAAATAGAAAAATAAAAAAACAGACAAAGAAAAATATAGAAAAAGAAACAAATATAAAAAGAAACAAATAGACAAAGAATAATGTAGACAAAGACACAAATATAAAAAGAAAAATATATACAAAGGCACAAATATAAAAAGAAAAATATAGAAAAAGAAACAAATATAAAAAGAAAAATATAGAAAAAGAAACAAATATAAAAAGAAAAAAAAAGAAAAAGAAAAAATAATTGAGAGTGAAATCAAGGGAAAGAATGCAAGAGGAATAGAACCAACTGAATAGAAAAGGGATAGATCCAGAGAAAGTAGAAAATTTGTTTGGGGGAATGTAAGAGAGAGAAGGCGAGGAAGGGATTGGGAGAGGGAAATGGCCAAGAGAAGATGCAGCATCGATTCATGCGCCGCAGCAGCAGTCGTTGGGATATTTGAGATGGGATGGCATATAGGAGAGAGTGAGAGAGAGGGAGAAGGACAAGAAAGGAGTTTTGCCTGTGTATGTGTGTGTGTAAGGGTTAAAACTTGGGTGTAATGCCCACTTGGGTCTCTTTTTGCTCCTGCACAGTTATTTAATGGAAAATCGATAACCGGAGGGAACTACTTCTCTTTATCATAACTTTAACCATACTTAGCTAGCCCTAACACGTACGGGCATATGGCCGTACATATATCCACATGGACCTCTACAGATGTGTATAAGGAGGGAGGATTGGGGATATTTGGGACGCTTTTTTTTTCTCCGCACATTTCTACTTGTATAGTTACAAGAAGCACTTGTCAAAATAAAAAAAAATGAAATGAAAAAATAGACGGACAAATTGTTTTTTTATACACTGTAAAATGTCACGTTCCTATGGTTAGCAATAGGGTGGGGGAATATTACTATCATTATGTGATTCATAGTTGTATTTTATTTATTTTATTACTTAAAAAAATCATATTTTATAATATAATATTGTATTACCAGAGGTGGTAAAATACATCGTAATTAAAATACATGTATTGGAAACACGTTTTTAAATTACGTATTCAAAATACAAAGTAAAATACGTATATAAAATACGTATTTAATATTAAAATACATTTTTGTATTTGTATTTTGTATGTGTTCTCCATGTATTTTGTAATTTGTACTTAAATACATTAGAAATTTATTTAAATTTATTTAAGTATTTTGTTGTATTTTGTAACTTAAAAATGAGTTATTTATACTGCGAGTAATTAATATAGGTTCCCCGGGCTTTTTATTTGTCGTAGACCCTGCTACAATATTAAATGCTAGTAGCTAAATAAATCGCGTAGGGGATGAGGAAAACATCCTTGTCACCTTTTGGAACAGAAAATATGTCACCCTTGGGAACATGTGCAAAATTCATCTTGCTTCCCTAAATATTTTCCAAAAAGTTAACAATTTCTTTCGGGTGACAACAAAACAGGAATTGTTAAAGCAATTAAATGCAGAATGGCATCCGTCAAATATAAGATGGTTCCACTGGAAACTATTCTCAGGGGGAAAAATTGAAATTTGGTAACGGAAGTTTGACTGATTTGGATATCTGCATGACCTCAGGGTCAATGGTGCTACATACAAAAAAATAATATGTGTCCAAAAGTTGTGCTTACACAATGTGCAACATTTGTCACCTTTAGAGCAACTGTCACCATTAGGCGGACTGATCCTACATTTATTTGTATTTTGCATTTAAAATACGTATTTTAAATACAATTACTTGTATTCTGTAATTGAAACAAGTATTTAAATACATTACTTGCTACTGATGTATTTTCTAGTTTGTATTTTGTGTTCGGCACAAAATATAATTGTATTTTGTAATTAAATACTTGGAAAGCAGCCGAATGTAATTGATATTTTGTAATTAAAGCCTGTGACTGTATTTGTAATTTTTATTTAGTAATTACAATTAAAATATTTTGGACACCTCTGTGTATTACTCTATCTGCCTTAGGCTTAGCATTTGCCTTTGACTTTTTCTTGGCCGTAGGTGGCGGGAGCATAATATTTTCTAGATAAGATCACCAACTACACTGTTTGCCTCTTTGCCTACCAAAAACTGTAGATTTATAGTTACTATATGAATTATGGGGACAAGCGGAGAATGCATTTTCCAGTTAAAAGTGTGTGTACCGTATCGGAGGGTTCCTAAATTGGGGTGCTCACTCATGTTTCAAAAAGTAATAAATAAACATTAGATAAAGATTGAAAGAAGAATTAAATGGACAAATTAATAAGCAGAAAGTTACTCAGCACAAACAAGAAATAAGTTTTACGAATATAAATAGTAAATACCGTAAACGTTCGAAAGATGGCCGGGGCACAAAAGATGGCCCGGGTAAAAAAGAAATTGTGTAGAGAAGGCCGGGTCCAAAAGATGGCCGGGTTCTATATATTGCCGGGGGTATTTTTTTTGCTCGATGATTTGGCAATTCCGATTAAAATTCATGGCGCTCAATGCATATTGTGTCATTAGCAGTATTGCGTAACCACCGATTCTACTAATTAGTAATTCTAAAAAATGCTCTAACAGTGTGTTGATCAGGTAAATTAGAGACGTTCATACGACAATTGCACAAAAGTAAATTCACTGCTAAATAAATGTTAGAGATAGCCGGGTTCAAAAGGTGACCGGAGCCCTGTAGTTGGCCGGGTCCGAGGGGTAAATTTCGAATAATAATAATAATCTTGCGAACGTTTACGGTATGTATCAACCGTGAAATTGTTTTTTTTTCCCCGGCCAGATTCTATGATTCTGTTTCTCCTGCAGTATTCACTAAAAATGAGAATTCCATTTTTCATCAATGGAAAGAAATCTTGTGGCATTGAGTCGGTCCGACAAACCTGTTTCCCAGCATTAGCATTAATTATTTCCTCTATTGTCCTTTTCGCTTGGTAAATATAATACTATAAATAATAATTGGTAAATATAATACGACACACTGCTAAGTAATTAATAATAATAAGTAATTAATTAATAAGCTTGGTAAATATGATACTATAAATATAATTATAATAATAATTATTATTATTAGTTATAATTATAATATAATTAATTGGTAAATATAATACTATAAATAATAATTATTAAATATAATACGACACACTGCTAAGTAAGGTATTGGATTAATTTTAGTAACCAGTATAGAATAATTACACATATTAAAGATATACGACATACATTATCGACATTATGTGGATTGGCAAGACAGGATCACTTAATTCTTCATTCTATCACACTCTTTCTGTCAATATATGAGCGCGACGGGTTTGCCATCGTAGCATTAATTACTTCTCTCTTTCACCTTTTGTCAAAGTATCTGTGTATTTTCTGAATGGATGTCAAAGTGTTCAATGTGAAATGTGACTCACATCACATTTTATCCTTAGTGCAACCGTTGTCCCTTTATGTGATGCGTGTAACGTGTAAGTCAGAAGTGACTTCGAAAATATTTTTGAGTTGTCTAAAATTGTCTACACAACTCCATTGGGTTTTAGTGGTAAACATTTAATTAAAAATTAAATTGAGAGTACCAACATAAAACCCGTTCTTTATAAATCCGTTGAAGATAATTGGGGAGAAATTGGAAGTGCATCAAAATCGTGTACAGCATGGTCCAAGATAAGCTCCACCACGATGTCCACGATAAAGGTAAGCAATCCGAGGTGATCCCGAATCGGGATAAGCAACACCACCCGGTCGAGCACGACAAGGCACATCAGGATCCGGACGGTAAAGTGAAGGTTCACGATGATCCCTTGCTTCCAGATGACGAGTACTCCGCTCTCGCCCTCAAATCTTTCCAGCCTCTCCGGATCCTCGCGATCGTCTTCGGACGCTTCCCATTCTCCCTTCACAAGAACGTGGTGGACAAGTACGAATTTGAATTCACCATCTACCATCCCCTGGCGATCATGTTTATCTTCGTGTCCACCATCATCCTCGTCACATTCCTACTCATGCTCGTCAATTTCCTGTCGGTGGGGACCAATGTCCCCAAAATCGGGACTACCCACCATCCTATCGTGGACTACTACGAGAATGAGCGGTATTTCAGGGATATTATCGCCGTGAAGAAACGACTGGACCGTAACAACCTGACCACCTCCATCCTTCGAGCGGAAGAGATGTACATTTTCCATCGCAATCTGGTCCTTCTCATGATTATCGCCGCCATATTTGCACAGGCCCTAGCCACCAGCATCGGCATCCTGGCCAGGCGGCAATTTGTGGCTTACTTCATATCTCTCATGATGGAGTGAGGCCACAGTGGTTTTTTTTTTATTACTTGAGTATGTAACTTAATCGGATTTAGCCAAGTGATGATTGGGATTTGGGATGTAGGAGGCAAGGTATGACATCGGAATCGGTATTGGAATTCAAATCAGAATTAAATTCATATTTTTCAGTATTTTAATTTTAGCATCCATATTTTTGTCAGAAAAATATTTTAATTCGAATTTATAGTTACAAATACATTCGAAATGCAAATTCGTATTCAAAAATTGACATTTGGATTCCGATACTTTATTGATATTCGAAAATTCTCCTTCATTATGTTGCTAATTCCCGCATTCGGGCAAGTTTTTTTTGGGATAAAAGGTATTGTAACGATAATTTTTTCAACTGGCAGTAATATAACTATTTTGTCCGTAAAAGCATCGATTTTATGCCAAATCAGAGTTGCGGAGTCAATTTATAATTTTGTGTTTTGATTTTGAGTTTATTTTTAGCTACAAGCTACAAATTATGCCGCATTGCAGTACAAATAAATTTTGAAACGTATTCGAAAAGTATTTGAAAACGTATTTATATGCCGGAGTATTTTAATAAAATTGTATTGGAATTAGAATTCATATTTCAGATATCCGAAAAAGTATTCATAAATAGGAAAAACACGAAATTCGAATTTCGAATTAATTCGAATTTTAATCCATATTTTTTCGGATGTCATTCCTTGGCAGGAGGGGCCATTGAATTGTATCGGACTGAGGAGATGGTTTTGTGTTTGAATGAATTAGGCCAGGATTTTTATGATAGAGACACAGAGTCTAACATAACTATGTTATTTATTTCAGTGAAGGATTGGAACTTTATTAGTATAGTAGTACATAGTAGTAGGCTCTTATTGATCTAGGCTTACGCCCGTCAATAATAAGTTGGATGTTA
The DNA here is from genome assembly GCA_034698585.1 of Disparrhopalites patrizii. Taxonomy (NCBI): domain Eukaryota; kingdom Metazoa; phylum Arthropoda; class Collembola; order Symphypleona; family Sminthuridae; genus Disparrhopalites; species Disparrhopalites patrizii. The sequence continues at coordinate 12,660 of JAQGBT010005750.1, forward strand.
TGTATATTTACAAGACATTCTGATTAGAGTGATAATTATTATTAGTTCTTTTGTTACTTATATTAATTGAGAAATTTCACTGAATAAATTGTATAATAGTATACAGAACTCTTTTTCATGTTTACATATTCCATCGTCAAAGGATTTATTATTTAGGTGGTATTTGTTTCTTATGTTTAATGTATACTAGAACATAGAAAAAGTATGTGATCCCAGTTATTGTTATCACATAGTTCATCATATAACTGACATCTGTTTTTTCTAATTAAGGTTTTACCGTTTATATAAAGGATGTTGGTGTTTAGTCCTATTCTAATTATTAATGATGCCACATTGATGGATAATGAGTTCATGTACAGCTCAGAGTTAACATGGAATTTTATTTTCTTATATTATACAGGAATAACAGGAATACAGTTACGAGTTAAGCATTCTTGTGACATCCTGACATCCTCGGTTTCTTTTAGCTATATTGTACATATCTATGATTTTGTATAATCTTGTTGTTAATCTTATTGCATCCCATTTGAAATTGCATTTTGATTGGAATTTTATTAAGTCGTATATAAGTTATTGTAGCATGTCTTTCTATAAGGATAAGGTCTTGGTTGAATAGGATTTTTAATAAGTTCATGACGTACAGTCAATTCTCTCTATAACGGACCTCCTGATAACGGTTTTCGCACTATTACGGTGTTCACAAACCCCACGAGACCATTTCAATGCTAAACTCTTCCTCTATAACGGTTATTTTATAACGGTTTTCTCGTTATACCGGGGAAGGTCTGAATCCCCGACCAGTAGATGTCCTTTGCTATAACGGTTTTGGGCCACGACCTCACACGCTATACCGGTTTTTTCAAATTTCTGAATCCCGGCCATAAATTCCTTTTTGTTATAACGGTTTTTGGGCCACGCCCTCACACGCTATACCGGTTTTTTCAAATTTCTGAATCCCCGCCATAAATTCCTTTTTGTTATAACGGTTTATGGGCCACGCCCTCACACGCTATACCGGTTTTTTCAAATTTCTGAATCCCCGCCATAAATTCCTTTTTGCTATAACG
>JAQGBT010005751.1:0-13725 GCA_034698585.1 Disparrhopalites patrizii
GGCAAATACCAAAAGAAATAGAAAAAAGACAAATAAAAAAAGAAATAGGAAAAAGGCAAATACCAAAAGAAATAGAAAAAAGACAAATAAAAAAAGAAATAGGAAAAAGGCAAATACCAAAAGAAATAGAAAAAAGACAAATAAAAAAAGAAATAGGAATAGAGAAAGCATCAGAATAATAATAGAGTGACTCACAAAATATTTTGCCTCTATTCCACGTAAGTATACATATACGCATGATTTATTATAGATGAGATGAGTTGGCAGCTGTCCAGTTTCTGCGAATTCCATCCCCCCCAAAAAATATGGTGGAACTGTATTGAAAGCACTCTTGTTATTATTTTTTATAGTAAATAATTTCCATGTATTGATAAGGTAGACGGTACCTGATTCATATGAAGGAAATATCTTGTCCCGCCTTTATCAGCTCATCAATAAATAAAATAACAATCGCAATTAATATTTTCCTATCCTTTTTGTTCATAAATGAATCCCAGGACACACTTTTTAAAAATCTACTCGAGTATACAACTTCACTGTGACCTTTTCTCGCCATTTTAATTAGACTCTATAGTACTGGGAATTATATGCATGTAAATTATACGGATCAGTTTGCATTTGAATTCCGGCCACCGGATTGACAATTCATGTGCAAAGAAGCCAAAAAATTGACCTCCATACAGAGCAGTGTAATAAACTCTCAGAGAAAGTTTCGGAGGGACAACTTTTTGTTTTGGATAATTAACCTGTCAAGTCAATAGCATTGTGAACAAATGGGACAGAGAACATATTTGTTACTAACACTCGCATATAATACCAATCCAAAAATTCTGGCTTTGTTCAATTTCAGACACAGGTTAGATGTTCACCCTGTACTGAAATATGGAAACTGTAGTCCAATAATTTCTATTAACAACTTGACAGCAGAAAGGGAAAGTTAACGGAGGAAAGTTTTTTTGTTTATATTATTCCATCCCGGTGACATGTGAACTTGCTTAGAATTCCAGCCAAATGTGTTTTCTCCGTTTTGGTTGTGCTGTAAAAGTACAAATTCATAAGCATTCCTGTGAATAGAATCTATCGTGGAGGGCCGAAAGAAGGAGAGGGAGAAGGCCTTTATATGGAATGGGATAAACTTTCCATTGGAAGCCGTGGGCGTTCACTTGGAAAAGACCTAACGCGTTCACGGGGAGGAATTGTGATGTAATTAATCTGTTGATTTACTCCCAAGGAAATTATAACTATGGGGGAACAACGGCCATTATGTACGTAATGGACAGATAAACAAATGCTGAGGAGGAAACGGGAAGAGGAGGGACGTGGGCGAGAGTCTTTTCTGTTGTTAATTAGTGACTCTCAGCCCAGGAGTTTCTTCCCGGGAATACATTCTTTCACGTAAAGGTAAACGTCTCTATAGGAATTCTCTATTTCTCTCTCTTCAGGTCTGCTGGCTGCCTCCGATTTATTGTCTTTATTCCTCTCGTACTTCCTCTTTTAATTCTTTCTCGTTTGTCACCTTTCTCCTTTATTTTCCTCTTAATCCATTTCAACGTCTTCTCTGGCTTTCTCTCGATTACTTTTGATTTCTCTCTTTTGCTCTCGTTTGATATTCTATATTTTCTTTCTCTTACTTTTTATTTTTTCTCTTTATTGCTTTCTATATATTTTTATGTTCTCTGCCGATTTTTCTCTTGCTTTCTTTTGTTTTTTTCTCGCTTTTTTGTTTGCTTTTTTTGCTTTATTTGGTTTATTTTTCTTGATTTCCTTCATTTTTGATCTAGTTTTCTTGCTTTCCTTTAATTTTGACCTAGTTTTCTTTGGATATTCTTTCTCTCTTTTTTCTTTTTTTTAATTGCTTCTTTTGCTCTCTTGCTTGTGATTTATTCTGAATTTCTCTCACTCTTGCTCTTAGATTTCTCTCTTCTCTCTCTTTAGCTTTCTTTTTAGGCTTTCTCTTTTTGTCGATATTTTGTTCTCTGCTAATTTTTCTCTCGCTTTCTTTTGATTTTGCTCTCGCTTTCTTTTGATTTCTTTTGATTTTGCTCTGGCTTTGTTTTAATTTCTTTTGATTTTGGTCTTCCTTCCTTTCCTCTTGCTTTCTATTGCTTTTTCTTTTTCTATCTTGAATTTTTTCTCCAGCTTTCTTTTGATTTTATCTTTCTCACTTTTTCTTGCTATCTTTTAAATGCTTCTTTTCCTCTCTTTTTGGTGATTTCTTTTGATTTTCTCTCTCTCTTTCTCTTGGATTTCTCTACTCTCTATTCTCTGTCTCTCTTGCATTCGTTTTAGCCTTTCTCTTTTTTATATTAATTTTTGTTCCCTCTCCTGCTTTATTGCTCTTTCTGCCTGTTCTATGCATTTTCTCTCGAATTCTCTTTTCCTTTGTCTACTATATAGGTAGCTCTATATAGCTTCCATATAGCTCTGCGTAGCTTCGTTTCTCCCAAATCTCTTCTGCGTTCTTTTCTCACTCTCCAGATGAAGAATCAGGGCATCAACGGCAAAGCTGAAGTTTCTCAAATGCCTTTTCATAATTGAAATTGAGAATATTTTTACCCTTCTGTTTTTAAGGCCAAAAGGGATATATTGGGTCACGTATGACGAAATTCGGTAGAAAAGTGAGTGCAATTCCGCGCCAATTGTAATAAACCTGAAGCTACTTAGTTTTTTTTGCAATCTTTGTGAAATCCTTTACTTGTTCCTTCCATCAGCATCACCTTTGAATGCTTCCGTGTGGGATGGATACGTGTCAGTGTGCTATAAAACGGAAGGGTATAGTTTTTTGTTTTCTTTTTTTTTTTATCGTAAACTCATGATAAACACTCGTTAAGGAGGAAATGCTCGTTAACGGGGAAAAGGGGTAATTACCCCTTTTATTCCATTCCAGCCATAAACAATCCACTGGGACTTTCAATTGAAATTTTGTAATCACTTTTAGGAACTCAAAATATTTTTATGTGTACATTCCATGAAATAAAAATATGTTGTGCATTTCCTCATAAAGTAGATTGTTTATCTCCTTTCCCCAGCGTTTTTTCCACCACATTTCCTCTGTGATGAATTGAGAGGGGAAGAGGATAACACCAGAGAGAAAAGTAAAGGAAGAAGGGAAGTGAGGACAAAAGTTGAGGATTTGGTAGTTATTTGCATGTATGACAGCTTTACACGTGCCTATTATGAACAGGAATGATTCGAGAAAAAGGTACCTCCTGGATTTGTATAATCCAATAGCCGTGTTTGACAGGCCGGATGAAGAATGGAGATTAGAATCTCACAGAAGGAGAAAAAAAACTTTTTGGAAAGCAATTCAAGCAATATATACACATAAGTTCCTGCAGTAATATTTTTTTCGCGCACTTACAACTTTGTTCGCGCCTTCCTGCCTCTTATCTATCACAGTTTCCCTCACAATCTTATCGCTTTTCAATATTCTACAAACAACCTGCCGTCTGCCTTACACGCATTTCATCTACTGTCGTAGTGCCTTCTATATATTATATAGGAAGGTGGATGAATATAGATACACAGACATACATACCTGTACATAATACTCAATCTAAGATACATAATAACATAATATTTACTGAAATGTGCGAATAAAATACGTACAGTGCGACAGTTTCTTCCCCCGAGCGTATGGAGGACAAAAAATATCCATCCTCAGAAGCATTTTTATTTACTTGTAATTTGGAATATGGAATACTACGGAGAAATTTCAGCACGATGAGTGAGAGAAAGTGAGAGCTAGACAAAGAAGAAATAGAAAGAAAGTAGAGAGAGAGAGCAGAAAATGAGGGAAAGTATAAAGTGAAGCAAGAAAGAGTAAAAGCAGAGAGAGAGTATAGAAATACAAATAAGAAAGACAGACAGTGAATAAACAGAGAGAAAGAGAGAGGGAGAGAGAGAAAAAAGAGAGACATATAAAAGGAGAAAGAGAAAGAAAAGGGAGAACGTAAAATAAAAAGAGAGAGAAGCAGAAAAAAGGAGAGAAATAAAAAGGAAAAAGCAGAGAAAGATAAAAAGAGAGAGAAATAAAAAGGAAAAAGTAGAGAAAGATAAAAAGAGAGAGAAGTAAAAAGGGAAAAGTAGAGAAAGATAAAAAGAGAGAGAAGTAAAAAGGGAAAAATAAAAGAAGAGAGACATAAAAAACAGAGGAGAGAAAAAAGGAGAGAGAAATAAAAAGAGAAAAAAAGGAGAGAAATATAAGTTGAGAAATAAGAAGATAAAGTAGGAAAATATAGAGCGAAGCCAAAAGAGCAAATTAAAAGTGTAAAAAAGCGTAGAAGGAGAATACGCAGAAATGGCATCACGGAAACTACGACATATATGTACATTGAAATACAAGAAAAAGCCTGACAGAAATTACTAACGAGAGTGAAACCGAGAAAGGAGATAACAAATTACTAGGAAAAAGTCCAGACGGAAGAAAAAAGGTAGAAGTAGATAAATAATATTAGAGTGACATATGAGAGGAAATGAAGTACCTGTGATTAGATTTCCACCGACTGATGCACTAAAACATTAATGAAACACCTCCGAGAAGCCAGAACTAGACAAGTCCATAATTCTGCAAGTCAAGGAAATGCCTGGAAACGGGCAAAGGACGATGAAGTGAGGACCAGTTCTTACGAGAATCCTCTGTTTGAGTAGAATTTCAGTGTAATTTGGGCAAAGAACTCCTCCCGCATCCTTGCTATATAACTTTGTATTTGTAATGTATTATAATTATTCTCCATTCTCATTTGATAGTTGCCCAAGTCATTTGTTCGTCTGGAGCATCGAGAGTTGTCGTAGCAGACAGACTTCTCTTGTATTTACAAAAATCCCTTTTTAATTACTCGCGTCTATCAACAGCTCGCTCCGAGTAATTAAATTCGCAAGGTTGAAGAGTTTTCTTCACTCTTACTTTTCGCTCTCTCTCTCTCTCTCTCTCTCTTTCCTGTCTTCACTGTCTCTTGTCTCTCTCGCACTCTCGCATAAATAATTCCCTTTGATTTATCAGCAAATGCCAAATTATACCTCCACCATGTCTGGGATACTTTCTGTAGTAAACAAATCCTCCAAGAACCTTTTGGTGTGAGAGAAAATACTGGGATTTAAGAGATCATCACGAATGAGAAAACTTTTGCTGGAAAACTCATCATTTTGTTTTTTAAAAAATAAATTGCCCGTAGACAATTAATTCCGCTTAATGCCGCCGTAATTTTTATTATCTTTTCATCCTTATAAATTCTTAATGTACAAAGTAGTGAACTGTCTTTGGAGAGGAAATAATGGGCATAATACGCACTTCCATTAGGACACAAGGTCCACTTGACTGAGCTGGAGCCCGACTTTCACCACACTTTTCAAAGGACCCCAGTTTTCCTGGCAAAACGACCGGATTTGCATGGACCTCCCGGCTACTTTCTCCACAGTTTATTATGGAGGGAGAGGCCGGCGGGGTTGAAAGGGTTTGGGGAAGGAAGTCATTTCATAAATGGTTGGACTGCACCAGGGAATCTACATCAAGGAGGACCCTGAGGGCAATTCTTTGGGCCTTCCTTCCCTTTCTCGTGACTTTTGCCATCCTTTGAAGTCCGAGGAGATGGAGTGCAAGGCTTGGAGAGGAGGAATAAGGAGGGCGGATATAATTCAAGGAGTCGGGAGGGCGTGAGGGAGGAAATAGAGGAGACAAGAGAGATACAAACAGGGTGATGGGTGGAGGGGATATTAGGAAAAGAGGTGGGGAAAGGAGATAAGAGTAGACGAAGGGTAGAAAATTGTAGGTGAAGAGTCGAAGAAGAGAAAAAAAATGTTTTATATGGAGGAATAAGAATGACCGTAAAGAAATGGATGGAAAAACGGGGTAGACAGAGAGAGATATGAGTAAAAGATCTCTAAAAGCAGACAAAAGAGAAAGAAGTAAAGGCAGGACGTGGAGAGAGATAGTAGCCAGAGAAATCAGAGATAGACAGAAAGGATGAACACAAAGTACTGAGAGGACAGCGAGAAATCAGAGAGACAGTAGAGAGAAAAACAAGAGAGAGGATAGAGAAAAACGAGAGAGAAAAACGCAGGTAAGAGAAGAGACAAAAAACCGAGAAAAATAATACCGAGAAAAATTAAAGAGAGATAATAGAGAGAACAATTAAAGAAAGAAGAAAGAGAAAAATTAAAGAAGAAAGAGAAAAGTTAAAGATAAAAGAGAGCGAAAAATTAAAGAAGAAAGAGAAAAGTTAGAGATAAAAGAGAGCGAAAAATTAAAGAAGAAAGAGAAAAGTTAGAGATAAAAGAGACCGAAAAATTAAAGAAGAAAGAGAAAAGTTAGAGATAAAAGAGAGCGAAAAATTAAAGAAGAAAGAGAAAAGTTAAAGATAAAAGATAGAGAAAAATTAAAGAAGAAAGAGAAAAGTAAAACATAAAAGAGAGAGAAAAATTAACGAAGAAAGAGAAAAGTTAAAGATAAAAGAGAGAGAGAAAAATTAACGAAGAAAGAGGAAAGTTAAAGATAAAAGAGAGAGAGAAAAATTAACGAAGAAAGAGGAAAGTTAAAGATAAAAGAGAGAGAACAATTACGGAGATAATACGAAGAAAAACTAAAGGGAGAGAGAGAAGAGAGAGTAAATGAAAGAGAAATACTAAAGATAAAAATTAAAGATATAATAGACAGAAAAATTAAAGATATAATAGACAGAAAAATTAAAGAGGGATAATAGACAGAAAATAGAAAGAGAGAGAAAGGAGAGAAAAATGAACGAGAGAATAGAGAGAAAAAAATAAAGAGAGAGTATAGAGAGAAAAAATAAAGAGAGAGAATAGAGAGAAAAAATAAAGAGAGAGAATGGAGGGAAAAATAAAAGAGAAGAGAGTGAAAAGGAGGAAGAGTGGAGGATGGAGGATGGAGAAATATAGAGAAGTCTAGCCAGGTTGGAAATTGACATTGAATTCGGAGGTTTGTGGAAAACTCGTTGAAGGTCCTCAGGACGACTGATGGAAACGTGAATAATTCAAGGAAGGCCTTCCATCCAGACCTTCTCCGTCCTCCTGGAAGATGTTCCCCCGCCAAAAGAGGAAAGAATACGCAGTAGTTTTTGTTATTACGCCCTTCAGTTTTTGGGAGAAACAAAGAGCTGAAGCTCAAACTCGTGGAGAAAGGTTGAAATACATGCGTCCATAGCCAAATCGATGGCTTCAATAAAAGCTAAGTGGTGGAGGATTGGCACTTTACGATGGAAAATAATTCATGACTTTCGACAAAAAGCTCACGAGCTCCTGATTTCATCCTCCTCCTCTCCTCTCCGACCTGGGCGGCTCTTTCTTCCTCAAATATTCCCTTTTTTCGATGTGAAAAAAATCCAAAAAATTACTTAAAAAATAAGGAAAATATGTAGGAGATTGTTCAAAAGCTTCATAGAAATTCTCTTTGGAGAAGAAGAATAGAAAAAAAATTGGTAAAAATATTCATTGAATAAGCGAAAAGATTCCGAAAACTCGGGTGCTTTTCTCTTTACCGGGAAAACTTTTAATCAACGGGCTTTCCCTTCGATAATTATGCACGAATATGTCTGCATGGAATTTGTTATTACAGAAGAAATCAAGAAAAGCTAAGAAAGCAAAAGGGTTTGAGCGGGAGAGAATTTTCCCTTTGGAATTTGGAATATTCTGTAGCCGCACATTCTCTCTATTTTGAGTGAGATCATTGTGCTTGAGAAGTTTTTTTTTGGGTGAAAATGCCGCCATTTATAAAGGGTTGAAATGAAGTAATCTGAACAGACACTGACAAAACATTTGGCCCAGAGGAAATTCAAGAGAATATCATCCTCATTTGGATAAAAAAACGAAAGGGAAGGGCGCTTACTCTACATTTATGGCGCATTTCTTCCCCAGCAAAAAAACTCTTTCCCTTGATCGAACTCAATTATTCATGCAGAATAGATATGTTCACATTTCTACGGAATTTGCATATATTTCCGCTTCACTATTCCAGATACAAAGTGGGTTCACGCCAGATTATAACACTATTGATTTTCTTCCCACGAAAGCTGATACCCCGAGAATTTCCACGGGTGCTGTCTTTGTTTTTTTTAAATGTATTTTGCGAATGTACAAAATAATGCTTTAGCTCCTCCAAAAAAGCATTTTATTCCACCTACAAAATAATGTAATTTCTGGACCTAATCCGGATTGTATCCCCAAAAATCTCATGTATGATACACGTTGAAACAATCCCCTTTGATTGCCCCTTCATACGTTCAAATTCACTTGCTCCGATATCTTTTCGCCTCCGAAGTACAGAGGAATAAATGGGACTACCGCTCACCTAATGAAGTCATTTGTCTTCAATTCCAGCCTCATTCCATGCGGGCAAAACTCCCTCTTTTCTCCTCCCAGGCAGTTTATGTATCCGAAAAACATTTTCCCCCGCGTTTTTTTCAAATAGAATGCAAGTGTGGATAAAAGCAGCTTTTTTTGGGAGGAGAAGAGGAATAGGAATGGATTATTCCTACAAAAATGCTGGCGATTCAACCGATGCGATGCCGCCGGCAGGAATGAGGCTGGGCTCCAGAACTATTTTCGTCCACCTGCATGCATCGGAAAGGGACAAAATCTTCTTTGTGCTTCTCACAGTGTGATAATGAAGATTTTTCCATGACAAATACATATGCATTTATAGATATAAGTATAATTATGTAAGTAGAAATAGGTATGTATATATATAATATGTATATTTATATGTATACATACATATGTGACACGCGTGTGTACATACCTTGCATTTCACCAACTCCCACATCGCCTCAAGTTACCCAAAATTCGTCAAAGGATCTACTCAAATAGACAGGAGTGAGTCGTCATCGAGTGACTTTTAAACAACAAAGGTGTAATGAAAGCTCCGAGGCATATATGGAAGAATGGCAAAAGTAGAAGAGATTCATATGTATGTACATATGTATGTATATGCACATGTATGACAGCTGCCTCTATTTCATTGGTTGATCCCAGTACACAAACGATGAGAGAGAGAAACTCGTTGAAAACACACTCATTTAGCCTCTTTGAGACTTTCTCAAGTCAACCCACAACTTTTGGGGAACAGACACTCCAGAGAGGGAACAAAAAGGGGAAAGAGAAGGAGAATTACGGAAAAGTTTCACCTTCCAAAAAGTCTCTCTTTCCCTCATGTCAAGGAGTATGGATATAAGAATTCTCAAGAAGCTCCTTCTCTCCTACGGGTTTCCCGTCTCCATTTTTGATGATGATGATGATCATCATCTTCTCCGAAAATCTCCTCCCTCTCACTCAAACAAATCTTGGAAGTGTGAGGGAATAAATGGAAAACTTGCAGAGTGAGGGAGAGAAAGAGAAGGACAGAGACAGAGAGCGATAGAGAGACAGAGAGCGAAAGAGAGAGAGAGAGAGAAAGTGTATAGATGTCTGTTCAAAGATAATCAACAAGAATGTTATGTAAAGAGCAAAGAGTGGGTGGTTTTTGCCCGCGTTTGAAAACTTTAATTTCGTCTCTCATCCCTTTTGAAAGGTGAACAAATACGTAATTCCTCCGACTATTAGCAGAATGTACATTGTGGCATATATACATACATATGTATGTAGATAGGTATTTTATATATGTATGTATATATCGTACATAAATTGTCATATCCACCAAATCTCACATTTTTAAGCACTGCTCAAATTTTAAAACAAAATACCAGTTTTTGTGTGGAATGTCGAATTTAATTGCGGGTAGAACCGAAAAAGATTCAAACTGAAATTCCCGCCGGTACAATACGTTACTTTTACTCAAGGAATGACATCCGAAAAAATTTGAATGCAAAGTCGAATTAAAATACTTATTTTTCCTATTTGTGAATGCATGTATAAATTTCGGATATTCTAAAAAATAAATTATAATTCCAATTCCATTTTATTCAAATACTCAGACAGATGAATACGTATTCAAATACTTTTCGAATACTTTCAAAAATGTTTTGAATGCAATTTGGCATGATTGGTAGCTTAAAATAAACGGAATCAATCAACAATTTTATAAATTGACCCCGAAACTCTGATTTTGCAAAAATTCCTGCTTTTACGGACGAAATAGTTATATTATTGCCAATTGAAAAAATAATCTTTACAATACCTCGATTTTGTAAAAAAAAAAGCTTGGTCGAAGGCGGGAATTAGCAACATAATAAGGAATTTCCGAATGCCAATAAAGTACCTATCGGCATCCAAATGTCAACTTCGGAATACGAATTTGAATTTCGAATGTATTTGTAATTATAAATTCCAATTCAAATATTTTTCTGACAGAAATATGGATACTAATTCGGATTAAAGTACTGAAAAATATGAATATAATTCCGATTTAAATTCGAATAACGATTCCGATGTCACATCTTGCTTTTACTAATGAAGTGATTTTCCATTTGTTGATTTGGTATTTACTTATAAAAATAAATATACTAATTAGACGTAGAATATAACCAAGCCCTTTTTCTGCATTCTGCCTCCGGCGTAAAAGTAAAGCCCATTCTGAATGAGCCCCATTCATCCTCATTATGCTCCTTGGCCAGTGCATTAAGAGATGGGCATATCTGCACGTCAGCAGTGACGAAGACTGCAGTAAAAATTATGGGCATATTTGTTATTATAATACTTTTATATAATAACCCTTTGGTGGACGTGACAGAAGAAATGCGTACAGGCCTTTTTTTTTTCTTTATTCAATTTTTGTACATATTATATTCCCATTAGAAAAAGGGGTAAATAAGACGCCGAGAGAAGAAAAAAAAACGTCATGACATGTATTACAATGCACGCTTTAAAATTTGAAAGTTGAGTGTGAGGGGATTTTTACAGTGGCATATAAGAAGACTGTGCATAATATTGATAATGGTTGAAAGCAAAAGTTGTTTTTTAAGTACCAAAAGGGTTATATGGGTACATGCACATGCCTCTTACTAACCCCAATCCGTTGGGTATGCCCATTGTTGATGGTAATATAGAATTATGTGGCGTGTTTATACAGGAGATAGCCCCCGTCCAAAAAAAAAATGCCGAACAAAGCAATGACCGTTTGTGCAGTAAAATTTTTGTGTGTGAGAAGAAAATCAAAACGGGGAGAGAGAGATGCTTAAATAATATGAAAGTAACCCTTGAAAGGTATAAAATATGTTGAAAAAACCTTGCCATCTCTCATTCCTGTCATCAGATTCGAATGGAAGAGGTGGATTTACTTAAAATATTTTTTTAAATTAAAATTTTAAGTTGGTTTTTTGAAAACATCAAGTCTGAAGCTGAAAAAAGATTTTACTTAAAAGAAAACTTGCCATTTCTAATACACATCTTTTACTGAAGGTGCAATTTTTGGCCCAGGTTAACTCATTGTGATATCGGCTAAGGAATTATTCTCTGTTGTACAACAAAAGGTTTTTATCAAATAAATAATCAACGACGCGTGGAAGTGTATACATTAGCCGGATTCTCATTTGGCCCCAAAAGCAAAGGTCAAATCGACACAAGTGCCACTTTTTGGAAGAAGGTAATGTGAGAATTTTGTTGGAATTTTAATAACAAGTGTTTAAAGGGACCCCTGAACAACAACATTGGTATTTGTTTTAGTTTATCAATTTTTAATTTAATTTTTGGTGAATTTGATTCAATCATTCAAGTATTTTAAAAAATTTCGGCGAATTTCAATAATTAAAGTATTTTTATAATATTAGCGAATTTTATTTAATATTTGAAATATTTTAAAAATTTTTGGTGACTTTGATTGAATAATTAAAGTATTTTAAAATTTTTTGTTGAATTTGATTCAATATTTGAAATATTTTGATAATTTTTGGTGAATATGATTTAATATTTAAAATATTTTGATAATTTTTGATGAATTTGATTTAATATTTGAAATTTTTAAATAATTTTTGGTTAATTTGGTTCAATGTTTGAAATATTTCAATAATTTTTGGAGAATTGGATTCAATATTTGAAATATTTTAATAATATTCAAAAATAAAAAGTACTTATGGATTTTAAAAAACATGTAAATATAAGCACAAAAATTATTTTTTGATCTATTTGGGCTTGACCAGTTTCCAATTTAATTTTGCTTTTGTTTTTGATGATTCAATTTGAACCTGAAGATCATATCTCAATCAATATTGGTTGGATTAATTTGTTTTTTTTTCGCTTAATCCACAATAAAATTTGCCGCTAAATCATATTTTGACATTTTGTTCGAGCTTAAGCTCCAGGGGAGCATCAAATGTTTTATATCCTGCTTTTAACTAAGATTTGGTAGCTTCGAAAACGGTGGATAAAATCCACCCTCCAAAATCTTCCCAGTTTCCATTGTTCCATTTGTGTTGGTAATCTGAACATAGAAACAAATAAAGCCTTCTTGACTCCCAAAAAAACCGCTCCCGCGTCAATTCATTTAATAAATTTGGTCTCCCACAATTCCCTTGCTTTGTTGGATTTCTTTTTGTGTTAGTAAATAAAATTTACTCCGTATTGATTCCCCGCCTCCTGTGAAAGGGATTGGTGTGAAGCCTCCCCAAAAAAAGCAACGCTACTTTTCACCCAAAAAAAAGTCTCTTAAAAAAATGCTTTGTACACTTTCAGGACCAAGACCGAACCGTTTTTTTTTTGCTATTGCCACCGCTACTCGTGAGAAGTCTTCAGAAACCTCATTTCCTCCCTTTATTCTTTCTGGAAGAAATAAGAAAGAAAAAATACCGAAAGGAAGGAGAGAGAAAAAAAAGAAATCCTTATATAGAATCCTTAGGAAGACAAACAAGATCCAAAAGTAGATATTTCTACCATCTACAAATTTCCATTGGACTCTATAGAAGAAAGAAGTGTGAGGGAAAGAAGAGTACAAAAAAAAGAAGGAAAAAAAGGGGAGAAAATATAGGGAAAAAACAGGATTTTTCCGTTCATCTCTCAAAATGAAATCTTCTTCGTGGCTCTCAATAATAGGAGCTTTTGCTTCTATTTCCCTCCTCCCAAATCTCCTTGTGGAGGGCCGACCAAACACCGCAGACGCTCCTCAAACTACCTTAGAACCTGAGCCTGAATTCAGTACAATGCCTCCAGAACTGATTCAACTTGAACCAGGTATGAGAATTCTTTTTTCCCCCCTCCATTTTTGATTGATCAAGTTCCTTTTCAAAAGAAGTTACGAAGTAGGACGATGGAACAAAAATAATTTGGCCTGCATATGCATTTGAACAGATATTCCCCTCCAGCTATGTATTAATATAATGCGCACAAATGTATCTTCCTTTCCTTTCAAACATGTTCCAATGACCCAAAAACTGGGAGGGAAAGGTGGTCGCTTTGCCTTTTTTTGGCCTGGTGAAAGTTTTAGGCTCCAGAGACATTTTGTCCAGATATTTTCTTTTTGCATTGGGGGAAAAGCGTGGAGGGAAGTTTGATGTGTGGTTTTTGGGGGAACATGACAATATTCGGGGTTATTTCGTCCAATTATAATCGCATATTTTGGGAGGAGATATTTATGAAATAGGTTTCTTTCAACACGCAACAATTGCCGTGTTGTGCTGGCTTCAAATTACACTTACCAGTCCTGTATCATTTGGTACAAACAATGCTTTTTGTCTCCCTTTGCTCCAATTATCTAATGCATATGAACAAACCGTGAGCTTGATTCGAACCGAATCGAATCATTTTCATAGTGAATCGGATCGAATTGCAAATTTAAATCCGATTCGG